>JBBPTH010000138.1:0-37578 GCA_038094055.1 Chalciporus sphaerocephalus | reverse complement strand
CGTTCCTGTCGTTGCGTTGTCTGACGCGTGTATATGTGCTCAAACCGCGTGCAGGGAAGCTTGGTCTTGGGTATGTTTGTCGTATCTGTTCGGTTTTGAGGAATTAACAGCCCTCAGCACTGCATATATCCATGGACTCGAGTTTTGCACAGGTGACTTTGTCATCATTATGGATGCCGACTTTTCACATCATGTATGTGTTCAAACCGTCAATCTACGAGTCTCTCTGACCATGAATTTTAGCCCAAATTCATACCACAGTTCATAAAGTCAGCATTGTCTGTCTGGACAGGGAGGCGTGGCTAACACCGAGATGCAGGTTACAGCAAGCTTACAATCTAGATATCGTCACAGGCACGCGGTATCGCTCTGCGCCTACTCCCGCTCTGACCGAAGCCCGTCCTGGAGGTGTGCATGGGTGGGACCTCAAACGGAAGCTTGTCTCGAGAGGGGCCAACTTCTTGGCAGCAACCGTGCTCAACCCTGGGGTCAGTGACTTGACGGGTAGTTTCCGGCTCTACCGTCTTCCCGTGTTGCGACACATCATTACGCTCACTCAATCGCGAGGGTATGTGTTCCAGATGGAAATGATGGTGCGTGCACGGGCACTTGGATACACCGTTGGCGAGATTCCGATTACATTTGTGGACCGTATCTTTGGCGAAAGCAAGCTCGGTGCGGATGAGGTAGTTGGCTATGCGAAAGGTGTCTGGTCGTTGTTCACCTCGGTGTAGCGTACGTTCGTTGTGGCTGTGCATAGGTAGTGTGACATCATCATATTTGTCAGCTCAAACTTCCCAATTAGATGTGCTTTTAAGAGCTGCTTGAGATGGACTGCACGTGTATTCAACAGGTTGATTTTGAACCACGATGAGCCTCAGACAGGACGTGCTCAGATCTCTGACCCTCACAGAGCTCCTCGCAGACAAAAAACAGGCTCTCTCTACCCGCCAGCCAGATGAAGACTCCGAAGACGAGCTGATCTGTGTTGTATCTGCCCCGGGAACACCAGCACGATCCCGGGCGCCATCGAGACCGAGCTCGAGGCCCGTTTCCCCAACTCGAAGGTCCAATCCACGAACCATGCCTAATTTGACTGTGACGTCGCTGTCAAAACAGCCGTCATCGGATCCCCTAAAAGTTTTTCCTACCCAGATCTCTCAACGCATCTTCCGCTGGCTCTCGATATGCGACCTTGCGTCATGCTCCAGAGTCTCACGGAAGTGGAGGAAGAGCCAGACACTCAATTACATATGGTTTCAGCACTACCGTAAAGAGAATTTTCATGACGAGAGCTTGCCACCAGGGAAGTGGACCAGGAGAGAGTCGAAGCAGAATTGGCGTCTAACGTATCTATCAACGAGCGCCAACCAATCCACACCGTCAAGTCCAATAGAGTGGTCCTCCCCCTCACGGTCTGGATATCAAACGCCTAGAGAAATGAATGAAGAGAAGTGGATGGTTGAAGAAAACACTAAACCAGGCAAGGCGGAGATGCGAGAAATGTACAAAGAACTTGGAGGCCGCAAGTCACGCAACAAGGCTAAGCTCGGGAGTTCAGGTGGATATAGAGACAAGACGGGCTGGAACGATATTTTCGAGGAGTGAGATCGATCCATCAGTACTTACGGTCATATACTTTACATATAAGTATGATCTACATGGGAGGTATAAAAGTGGTTAGACAGTTATCATGATTGTGTTTGTACCAAATCACGAAATGCTAGACGCATACATCGAATGAAACGGTACACATTTCCGGTCTGATTTAGTTCCTGCAACAGTATGGGGAGTGAAGGCAAAGGTGGCGTCGTCGTTATCACATTGTACGTTGGAGTTGAAAGGTCGAGTACGAAACTGAACTCCCGGTCAACATTTCTCTCATCTACATGAGAGAACCGAATGAGGAGCTGGTCTGTTTCTATGCCTTCAATATTGCATTTTAACCACGACTCGCAAGCTGCAAGCTCTGGTTCGAGCTTCGCAGAGAATTCGTTCAGTATATCGCGTTCACGGTCCTTTTCTCGTTGTAGGTCGGAAACAAGAGCGCGGTACTGTTCAATTTCGGAGTCAATGGCTGCAGACGCCTCTCGGACAGATGCTAGTTGACGTTTCAAGGTGGCCACAGATTGTTCCGTGTCTCGTCTCTCTTCCTGTTCCTTCTCCAAAACAGCCAACAGCTCGATCTCTTTCAATTTGCACTGGTTTGTTTCTGCTTCCACTGCTTGAATTCTCTCTGCTAACCGCCTCTTGTCTGCCTCTTGAGCATTTCGGTGTTTCGTGATCTCGGCAATGGCACGGTGTGTATAGTTTGTGACCGCTTTGAGGAAGTTACCGGTGGATATTTCGTACGCCTGTTGTCGCAGATCTATCTGAGGGTTCGGTTGGACGAGGATTGACGCGAGGTCGATATGTGTGTGTCGCATGATCGTCGTTCTGGTGAACATTATCCAATCGGCGTTGACGCGTCGGTCACGTGGATTACGAGGTGGCACGTGTGGACCGCGTTCCTCTTGGAGAACCAAGTGGGATGGCGAGACTCGGAGTCGGAATCGTATCACACATCTGTACCATTCATTAGCAAGCATTCACGACCCGTACGACCGTCATGACAAGCGCAACCAAAGTCTCTGAGAAAGATATCCACATGGACACAGCGAAGGGGATCACTATGGGTCTCCGTGATATCCACATGGGTACTGCAAAGGGGGAGAACGGTTGGAACAACGATGTCAGTATGGTGACCGCAAAGGGTGCTACTACGATGAAACAGGGTGGCCTTCAGCTTTGGGAGAGAGAACTCCTGGAGAGCTCGGAAGTCAAGCGGAAGGCGACCGTAGCTCAACTATGTGCGTTCCCATGCTATTAAGTGGATGATCTCCGATTGATCGATTGTAGACTTCCTTGACTATTACTTTCAGAGCCTCGGGTATCTTGCTGCTCGGAAGGATCGTAGGTCGCGTTTTGACGCCGATACTGCGAAACGACAGCTATCTGCGGCTGAATATTCGAAAGAATTCAAATCGTACTGCGGTCGCGAACGGGTGTTGCTGAGGAAACGTCGCGCAAAGCTCCGAGTGGAACAGTTCCATATCATTGCTCAAGTTGGTCAGGGCGGCTATGGCGAGGTCTTCCTCGCGCGCAAGCAAGAAACGGGTGAAGTATGTGCCTTGAAGAGGATGAAGAAACGCACTCTGCATAAGATGGACGAAGTATGTCTTTCGATTGGATATGTTTTTGCAATAGCACTCAAGATCGTTCGATCATCCCCAAGGTTCGTCACGTTCTTGTTGAACGTGACATCTTAACAGCAACGAAGACGCCTTGGCTCGTTCGCTTGTTGTATGCTTTCCAGGATGCCCAGCATGTTTACCTTGCGATGGAATATGTTCCAGGAGGAGACTTTCGGACGCTCTTGAACAACTCTGGAGTGCTGAAGGAGGAGCACGCTAGGTTTTATATCGGTGAAATGTTTGTCGCTGTGAGCGAACTGCACAAACTTGGTTACATCCACCGCGATTTGAAACCAGAGAACTTTTTGGTCGACGGAACCGGTCATGTCAAGCTTACAGACTTTGGTTTGGCAACTGGAGCTCTCAACCCCAAACGGATCGAATCTCTGAAAATCAAACTTGATAAAGTCAAAGATAATCAAGTAGTCTATCGATCCACGCTTGAAAGGCGTTCCATCTATCGTTCGATTCGTCATGAGGACCCTCGTTACGCAGATTCCATCGTGGGTTCGCCTGATTACATGGCGCCCGAGGTTCTGCGTGGAAAGCCCTACACGTATTCCGTTGACTACTGGTCGCTGGGATGTATCTTTTTCGAATTCCTAGCCGGCTTCCCACCGTTTAGCGGCGGTACGCCTGAGGAAACCTGGACGAATCTCAAAAACTGGACCAAGGTACTGCGAAGGCCCGAGTACGACAAGCCCGAAGATCTTATATTCAATCTTACCGACATCGCGTGGGATGCAGTCACAAGGCTGATTTCACATGCGAGTGTCCGATACTCAACGTTGGCACAAGTGAAGAACCATCCGTTCTTTGATGGTGTGAAGTGGGACGATTTGCGCTCGACCCGAGCCCCATTTGTCCCTGCCTTGGATTCTGAGATTGATACAGGCTACTATGATGACTTCACGTCCCCAGAGGATATGGCCAAGTATGCGGAGGTAAAAGAGAAGCAAAAGAATGTAGAGAAGGTGAGAGAGAAAGATGAGCCACAGTCGAGAGGGGTTTGGGTGGGTTTTACCTTTGGTAAAAATGGTCCAAGTAGCAAGCTTTTGATGGCTTTGGAGGAAGGGAAAGATGATGGTGCAACCTTGGCTACTATATTCTAGTTGTAGAGCTGGTGATAATATAGATATTATCCTAAGGAGGATATGATTGTTCTACACACAGTATTATAAATTCTCCTTTGTTACTCCTAATTTTCATGTGTACTGATATGTTGGTCAGTGCTTTTGTATAATCATTTTGGTAAGAGATAACAGTGATAGAGGAATTCTACACCAATTAAGGACAAATAGACATGTTCTAGATTATACTATAGTGATTACAATATATCTTTGCTCTAACTCTTGCTTTCTTTTTGATTGCTGCTTAGTCAAGGACTATTACAATTTATTATCTCCACAAGTTAGCTTTTTTTCTTTTCTTTTCTTCTTTCTTTCACGTATTCTAGCAAGAGACAACTAGAAGAAAGATTTCATCCTAGTTCCCTTTGTTTGTCAATATCTGAGGTTCTGAGTTAAACTTTGTATATCTTCTAGAGTAGCATATTTCAGAACTAGGATCCATAGTAAAAATAAATCTATAAGGAATGCAGGTGAATCTTTGCCAGGGACAGGAATACTCTTGTTGAAATCTGAGGTCACATGACTATATAACATATATACTGTACACTCTATATGTATGTAGCTGCTAATATATTCAATGTTCTAGTTTGAATACCAGCCAATTCAAAGAAGAGGCAGCAGATAATATGTCATACACTTCAACTCTACCATTGGGTTTCCTGGCTAATCTGATTAGTAATATTATTACTGATAATGATATGAAACAATCTAGAAAACTCACTAGTCAATAGAAGAAATACTCAGGCTACTTGATAGATCTTAGAAAGGAGATTACCAGAGAGAGATCAAGAGAAACTGAGCTGAAGTCCAAGTCCTCTGGTTATCATAGAGAACTACAGTTCTCTGTGTGCATATCTGTCCATTCCTATTACTTCTTACAATCCTAGAATATCCTATTGCCCATACCTACCATTTTACTCCATTGTTCTCTAACTTCTATTTATTCTAAAGTCTTTTCATATCTAGATATACTTTCCTATACATTTGACCTGTCATTCTGGTACCAGACTTTCCTAGGATCCTTTGTTCAAGTTCTGGAATCTGTTGTCTTTGTCCTAACTAGTCACTTGATAAGTAGAATATTCTTCTCTCTTATCTATGACTTTAGCTATATTCTATAGAGTTCAATTGAACTCAATCTATACTCTTATAGTATCATAGTCTGTTTTCCATTCTTTCTATATTTAGAACTCTTACTCCATGTTACAAACGGTACATTTCTTACCTTTCTTATCCTACACTTTTACTTACTTCACTACGCTTTCACTTGGCTTAGCTTTACTTTTGGACTTAGTCGAATATCTTGTACAATAGTCACGTGACTTGATCACGTGACCTGATCACCTGACACTTGTCACGTGACACGGACCATCTTTCTGCTTACTCATATATGCTTACTCTTGCTTACTCATTCTTGATTACTTTTCTTACTAAGATTGCTGCACCGCAGTCAATCCTTACTCATCATTTCTATTGTTCTTACTCAGCTTACTGCGCAAGGCTATGCTTGCTGCGCATTGCTGTACGCTCTACTTATGCTATTGGCTAGTAGTTAAGGTTCATATCAAATAGGTACAAACACACCAATAGTATATAAACCAGGAGTCTGAAGGGCGTCCCCCTCAGTCTTGTTCTCCTGGAGTTCTCCTCATCAGCTCTCCACTTGCCTGACTACCTCTACTGTTCTGACACAAGCACTTCAGCGCTCTAGGTGAGTTGTTGAGTGTTTCATTAGAACAAGACTGTACTAACCTTCCCCTTGCAGATTAGCTACCTGCAAGCCGAACCACTTGATCTAGAAACTTGAACCAACGACTTGAACTAGCAAAGAGTAAGAACCTCCCTTTAGATAAGGTTGAGGACGACAACTGACAAGGCTCACCCCTAGTGTTCCACAACACATACCCACCAGTCCACACCAATGTAACCTACCCCGGTTACGACATCTTCGAAACCTACGACCCCGCTACCGGTCGTCTTAGAGAAGAGATCCAAGACCCGAACAACCAAGAAGTCATCCCACAACCCGACACTCCCCTCTCCCGCTCTCCTAGCCCTGCTCGTGGGAGCGTCGGCCCCTATTCCCGCTTTGACCCCGCCGACCTTCTCGGTCGTCTCCAACTCCTTGTAAGAATCCCATTACCCCCTAGAGACCCAAGGTCTAACCAACCCCGCCAGAACCCTCTCAACCCTGAAGTCGAGAACCACATTAGAGAATATAGGGATAGATTCGATCCATTCTACCCCTTCCAACAGCCGCCTCCCGAACTTGCCGAACCCGTTGACTGGGCTCCCCTAGGTCCCCGTTTCCAACCAGCAACCTTCGAACCGGTCCCCCGGTTCCCCATCTCTAGTAGGATCCGATTCCTAATTCATTATTTCCAACACGTCTCACCACACACTCCACCAGATCTGCGTCGGGACCTATCTCGACGTTTTCTCTGAGCTACAACAGAGGAGATTGCTGGCGAAGGACCTGTCCTTCCGAATCGCGGACCGGGAACTAGCGTATCACCAGAACGGAGTCCAGCTAGAGAGAATAAAAAGAAGAGAAGGATACGTAGAAAAGACACTACCTATAAGAGTACTACTCCTCGCTCTCAGCTCTCTGCTCGTGCAACTAGGATTAGGATACTGGTACCTCCCCTACGCCCTTACGGTAACCTACCTTATCTTAGGCCACAAAGTAGTCTCAGGAGACCTCTGCGGTTCAATTGAATTCACCTATACTGTTTTCAAAATCCATCCTATTGTCCCTGAACAAGAAGTAGAACAAGAGTCAGAAGAAGAGGAAAAGGAAGAACCTATTCCAGTCAGAGTCAGACCTCCCACTCCAGCCAATCAAAGAAATATTTCCCCTCCTCATTCTCAAAGAGAAGAATCAGAAGCGTCAGAACATTCGTACTTCCCTGCTCCACGAAATTTACCCCACGTAAACCAATTTTCTATTTACAGCATCTCTGTTGCCGATCGCGCCGCACCTCCTCCTTACCAAAGAAGGAACCCTTCTGCCGAGTTACCAGAGAACTAGCACACTGGACTGTGTAAACAGACATACCAAACTCACTAAAGGAAAATGCCAACATTTCCAATCTTCTATTACCAAGCTTGCTCAGCGTAAACTTTCCAACACATATCCAAAGGACTCTCCTTATTCTCGATTACTTAAACAAGCCAGAAAACTCTCACGAAAACATAAATAAACATGTCTCACGGAACTGACATACAAGATCTCATTGATGCGCTCAACGCGCTAACTTTAGAACAAACAAATGCCAATGCAGAAAGAAAGAGAGATGTTACCAAGAAGATTGCTGACCCAGGCTATTGGGATGGAAGCCGCCCCGCCTTCCGCCTATGGTGGCTCCGAACCAAGTTATGGGCTGCTCAACAAACTTGGGACACAAATCAACTCCACACCGTGGCAATTCTCTCGCGGATGAATGGAAAAGCATCCAGGTTCGCACTCCTAACATTAGAAGCATGTGAAAGGAACTCTGAAATTCCAGTAGGAACACCTCCGGTTTGTCCAGGAGACGCCGCCTGGCTAACTTTAGCCGAATTAGAAGCCAAAGTCCGAGGCTTCTTCCAGATAGAGGTTCTAGCGCACAAAAGTTTGAAGAAGCTAGAAGCTCTCAAACAAGGATCCATGGATATCCATTCGTTCTCACAGCTCTTCATCATCCTTTTCCAAGGATCAGGAATCTCAGAAGAGCACGGTCTAACCATACTAAGAAAGGCAGTTGACTTCCGCATTTATCAACAACAAGCCCTAAATATGACCCGGGCCAATACCGTGCAAGAACTCCTAGATGACTACGTAACCATTGGAAAGGAATACGAAAGAATGAGATTAGAACGATCCACAGGAAATCCGTTCCGACCCTATTCTGGGAGTACGTCATACCAGAATAACTCACGCCCGCCACCTCAGCCAAAGTTCACCGAATATGGAATACAACCAGGTCGAGGCGCACCCATGGACATCGGTGCTGCAAATAGAACTTCCTTAAGAGGCAAATGCTATAATTGTCTTGGTCCACACCTCGCACGTGATTGTAAACAACCTTCCACACGCTGCCGAAACTGTGGATGGTCACGAGGTGAACACAAGAACAATTGTAGGAACTACAAAGGAAAGAGCACACGCCAAGCTCGAACCTTGAACTCAGACCCTGAAGAATCTCACGATTCACAATTGGAATTCGACGAGATGAAGGCCTCCTTCCTTGAAACAGAGGGAGAAGGCAAGGGAAAAGCCAAAGCGATCTAGACAAACTGGGTGCCCAGATCGCCAAAGCTAACAAGAAACAATCTAACAATAGTCTAACGGGGTCTCATGCAAGTGAGCTTGGCCGGGACTTGAAACCGGTGCTTAATTCCATTAAAACAATAGACAACGAAATCCCAGACCAAATCCGTATTCGTGGGAACAATTCCAGAGAAATCACCCTATCTATCAGCATAGCACCCATTAATAGCAAACAGTTCACATCCGCAGAAGCCCTGCTGGACTCAGGTGCTAACACTATTTTCATCGACAAATCTTGGGCCAAGAAACTCAAATTACCCCTTTCGCCTCTCAGGCACCAACTAGCAGTGTACAATGTCGACGGAAGTAGAAACTCCGCAGGAGACATCACACACTATGCAGAAATAATCATCGACTACCAAGGACATCGTGAGAAGACAACCGCTGAAGTAACCAACCTTGGAAAGAATCAGGTTATTCTAGGATACACATGGCTAAAGAACCATAATCCGGAAATAGATTGGTCACAAGGCAAAGTATCCATGACACGCTGTCCATGGACTTGTCGAGATCTCCAACAGAAATCTTCGTTCTCACGGCAGATAGAAGAACAAGAACGTGTGGCATTAAATCATGTCTATGCGCTCAAGAAAGAAAGTCCCAAAAAGAATAAATCACCAGAGAAAACCCCGGAAGAACTTGTTCCCCAATTTTATCACAAGTTCATCCACCTTTTCAAGAAGAAAGAATCCGAGCGTATGCCCACACGTAAACCATGGGATCATGCCATAGATCTCAAAGAATCTTTCGTGCCAAAGAAAGGCCGATTGATCCCTCTATCTCCACAGGAACAAGAAGAAGTTAGTGCGTTCATTGACGATCAACTCCAAAAGGGATACATCCGCTGCTCTACATCCCCACAGACTTCCTCTGTGTTCTTTGTTCCAAAGAAAGATGGAAAGAAGCGCATGGTACAGGACTACCGATATCTCAATGAACACACAGTGAAAAACAATTACCCGCTACCTCTGATTTCCCAATTGGTCGATAAGCTAAAAGGAGCTAAACTATTTACCAAGATGGATCTCAGATGGGGTTACAACAATATCCGAATCAAAGAAAGCGATGAATGGAAAGCCGCTTTCGTTTGCCATAGAGGATCTTTCGAACCACTAGTCATGTATTTTGGTCTCTGCAACTCCCCAGCAACCTTCTAAACAATGATGAACGAATTATTTGCAGATATGGAAGACACCGTAGTTGTCTACATCGATGATATCTTGATCTTTACGAAGACAGATGACATAAGGGAACACGCCAAAATAGTTCTCAAAGTCCTCTCACGCCTAGAAGAGAATGACCTATTCGTTAAACCGGAAACGTGTCACTTTCACACCAAAGAAGTTGAATTCCTTGGCATGACAATAACTCCACAAGGTATCAAAATGGATGATGACAAAGTCAAGGCAATCACCGAATGGCCAACTCCGACTACCGTCCGAGGAGTTAGAAGCTTCTTAGGATTAGCAAACTTCTATCGCTGCTTCATTCAGGATTACGCGCAAGTCGCACGACCCCTGAATGATCTCACCAAGAAAGACACTCCTTTCTCATGGAGGGAACCACAACAAGAAGCATTTGACATGCTAAAAGGGAAATTCACCACGGCTCCCATTCTTACATTCCCAGACAATGACAAGAAATTCCGCCTAGAAACCGATGCATCTAATTTTGCAACTGGTGCCGTTCTATCTATAGAACAAGATGGCATATGGCATCCTGTCGCATTCTCATCACACTCCATGTCCCCAGAAGAACGTAACTACCCAATCACAGACAAGGAAATGCTAAGCGTTATCCAAAGTCTAGAACAATGGAGACATTATCTAGAAGATGCAAAACAGGAATTTGAAATTTGGAATGACCATGCAAACCTTCAATGGTTTATACAATGACAAGATCTAAACAGACGACAAGCTAGATGGTCACAGTACCTCTCTCGTTTCAATTTCAAATGGATTCATAAAGCCAGATCACAAATGGGAAAAGCCGATGCTCTCTCTCGAAGAGAAGATCACGCAAAAGGAATCGAAGATGACAATAAGCAAGTCTTAGTCATCCCTCCAGAACGAATAGCCGCTACATCAGTGCACATAGCCACAGATAATGACGACATTCTAGAAAAGATAAAGAAAGCAACATGGAAAGTTCGTGAATCAGAAGCCATTAAGCTTTGCAAGCAACATGGCATCTGCACAGAAAAGGACGAACTTCTCTATGACAAGAAAAATCGGATCTTCGTACCGAATGATCAGGATCTTCGCATAGAAATCATACGCCTACATCATGACATTCCTGTAGCTGGACATCCAGGAATAGATCGAACCCTAGAACTGCTACAGCGTAGCTATACATGGCCTGGAATGCCCACACTTGTCAAAGATTACGTATCTCGTTGCGATAGATGCGCACGTTTCAAAGGCATCAACACTGCACCTGCTGGAAAGTTACTACCATTGGAAATTCCGGATCTTCCATGGGAACACATCAGTGCAGATTTCATGACAGATTTCCCTGAATCAAATGGATTCGACTCAATCCTAGTGGTTGTTGATCGATTCTCCAAAGAAGTCAAATTCATCCCCTGTACTAAATCGGTCAATGCCCTACAAACAGCTAGACTGTATCTCACACACGTATGGAAGCATCACGGACTTCCCAAAACAATAGTTTCGGACCGAGGTCCACAATTCGCATCACAAGTCATGAAGAACTTATGCAAACGCCTTGGCATAACGCCTAAACTCTCTACCGCACGTCATCCGCAAACAGATGGACAAACAGAACGTATGAATAGAGATCTACAACAATATCTCCGACTATTCACCGCTGAAAAACAACACGAATGGTCAGAATGGTTACCTATTGCGCAATTCTCGTATAACTCGAAAAAGCAAACTTCTACACAGAAAACCCCATTTAGCATAACTCACACATATGAACCAAAAATAGGAATAGAAAATCACACGACTAAAGCACCCGCTGCTTCTTTACTCGCTGATGAAATCGAACAAACCCTAAAAGAAACAAAAGAAAATCTAGAAAAAGCACAAAAACATATGAAAATCCAAGCAGATAAACATAGATCAGAAGCTCCGCAATACAAATTAGGAGACAAGGTTTGGCTAAGCACAGATGGCCTAAAACTCCCACGACCTTCAAAGAAGCTCTCGGAGAAATGGTTAGGACCATATGAAATTATTAGCTTCAAAGGAAGCAATGCAATTGAACTCCGACTCCCACGCACCATGAGAGTGCACAACGTGTTCAATATAGCCAAAGTCAAACCTTACAAGGAACGACTACCTGGACAGAAGGCTGACAAACCAGGGCCAGTGCTAGTCACTGAAGATCGAGATGATGAATACGAAGTTGACTACATAGTAGACTCTAGATTGAGAGGAAAACGACTCGAATTCCTAATTCACTGGAAAGGATACGACGAAACGGATAGAACATGGGAACCCCGATCGAATCTCGCTAACGCGCCGGACGCAATAAAGGAATTCTATAAAAAGAATCCATCGGCTCCCCGTCTGCTCCGCATGACTCAGGTTGATTTTGAAAAGCTGTTCAAACCTTACGAAAACTTCACAGCAACTGCTGCGGAAGACAGCTTATATAATCATCATGAAGCAGTATAAAAGACTCGCTGTTTCAACCTGACCAGACCAGAATTCGCCTCTCCTCCCAGTCATTAGTCGAGCCTTGCTCCTAATACCCCTTCAATCAACTTCATTCACCACCTCTACAACCCCACCACCACCCTTCATGTCTGCATTCCCCAACTCCTTCACCCAATTCCACGCTAACGCCATCATCGACGACTACCTCGCCAACCACGCCAACGTCGGAAACATCGACACACCAGCTCGTCCCACTCCCCTGGCACCCGTACCGTGGTCATGGATCGACTTCGGTCTCCTGATCACCTATATGGTGTCGATATTTACGCTCTGTGTCGTTCTCCTCGAGAACAGCACATTGTTCGTTTCAGGCATCTTTACCCTTGGGAGTATAATCGCATTCTTCTTAGGGCTTATGGTTTGGTCGTACGTGCGTGGCTCCATCCGGGACGGCAAGGGGATAACATTAGAAATAATGCGCGACACCACTAATGGTCGCAATACGTTCAAAGGATTTAGCGTCACGATGCCAGACAAGTACTGGATCGAGCAAGAAGGATACAGCTATGAAGTCTACTCTCGTGACTTCAGAGCTAGGGAAAAAGAGCAGCACGACGCTCTAATGGAAAGAACCTTACCAGTCCGCCAAAAGAATGAGGCAGAAGCAGCAGCTAACGACCTCAATGGCTGGTCCGGATTCCATCCAACATGGAGCGAAGCTGGAGATGCTGCAGATGAAGAAAATGGTAATGACAACGCTACTGTTCATAGTGACACCAATCTCACTACAGCCAACAGCTTCATAGCGGTGTACAATTTCGAGGCATAACGAAGAAAGGTCGTGATTGCCTGGAATGCAATCCATAGAGAGGGGGTAGTGTTACAAACGGTACATTTCTTACCTTTCTTATCCTACACTTTTACTTACTTCACTACGCTTTCACTTGACTTAGCTTTACTTTTGGACTTAGTCGAATATCTTGTACAATAGTCACGTGACTTGATCACGTGACCTGATCACCTGACACTTGTCACGTGACACGGACCATCTTTCCGCTTACTCATATATGCTTACTCTTGCTTACTCATTCTTGATTACTTTTCTTACTAAGATTGCTGCGCCGCAGTCAATCCTTACTCATCATTTCTATTGTTCTTACTCAGCTTGCTGCGCAAGGCTATGCTTGCTGCGCATTGCTGTACGCTCTACTTATGCTATTGGCTAGTAGTTAAGGTTCATACCAAATAGGTACAAACACACCAATAGTATATAAACCAGGAGTCTGAAGGGCGTCCCCCTCAGTCTTGTTCTCCTGGAGTTCTCCTCATCAGCTCTCCACTTGCCTGACTACCTCTACTGTTCTGACACAAGCACTTCAGCGCTCTAGGTGAGTTGTTGAGTGTTTCACTCCAGATTTGTCTGGACTGTAAAAGTCATGTACCTTCATATACAATAGTATCTACTTTTTAATCTACAACTTATGTGACTATGGGAAAAGTGTTTCCCTCCTATTCCTTGTAGTCTTTGAATATTTTCTCAATAATTCCTTTAATTCTCTGGGTCTTTTGAACATATTCTTCATTCTTCAAACTTCTACTCTTTCCTGAGTCTCCTAATCATTGCATCCTTCAATCCTTTAGCTTTTAAAGTCCCTTTAGAGCTAAACAATTGCACTCTCACATATATTTCTTCTTCTGTGCTACTAACTGACTATTTCCTGTCTAGAGGTAGTATAGAAATAGGAGTGATGAAACACTAAACTACTCACCTAGAGTGCTAAAGTGCTAGATCGGAACAATAAGGTAGTCAGGCTAAAGGAGAGCTGTTGAGGAGAACTCCAGGAGAACAAGACTGAGAGGGATGCCCTTCAGACTCCTGGTTTATATACTATTATTGTGTTTGTACTTATTTGATATGAACCTTAACTACTGGCCAATAGCAAAAGTAGAGCATACAGTAATGCACAGCAGAGCATAGTTACACATAGCTTTGCACAGTAAGCTGAGTAAGAACAATAGGGGTGATGAGTAATTATTGACTACAGCGCAGCAATCTTAATAAGGAGAATAAGCAAGAATGAGTAATTAAGAGTAAGCATGTATGAGTAAGCAAAGAAGTAGTCCATGTCACATGACAAGTGTCATGTGATCAGGTCATGTGACTACCATACAAGATATTTGACTAAGTCCGAAAGTAAGAGTAAGTCAAGTGAAAGCATAGACAAGTAAGTAAAAGTGTAGGATAAATAAGATAAGAAATATACCATTTATAACACTACCCCCTCTCTATGGATTGCATTCCAGGCAATCATAACCTTTCTTTATCATGCCTCGAAATTGTAGACCGCTATGAAGCTGTTGGCTGTAGTGAGATTGATATCACTATAAATAGTAGCATTGTCATTACCATCTTCATTGTTTGTAGTCTCCTCAGCTTCATCTCAGGTCGGATGGAAACCAGACCAGTCATTGAGATCATTGGCTGCTGCCTCATTTTTTTGGTGGACCGGTTGTATTCTTTCCATTAGAGCAACATATTGCTCCTTTTCTTTTGCTGTGAAGTCGCAGGAGTAGCTGTACCCTTCTTGCTCAATCCAGTACTTGTCTGGCATCATGACACTAAATTCTTTGAATAAGTTGTGACTGTTAGTAGTATTGCACATTATTTCTAGGATTAAACCCTTCCCATCCTAGATTGCACCATGTATGTAGGACCATATGATAAGCTCACAGAATCAGGAGACAATACTCCCGAGGGTAAAGATACCTATGACAAATGATATGCTGTTCTCGAGAAGAACTACACAGAGTGTTAATGTCAATGCCAAATATCTAATCAGATGACTGAAGTCGATCCATGACCAGGAAATGGGCACCCAGTGCTTAGATTGTGCAGGTGTATCAATGTGGACAGCATTAGGGTTATGGGCAAAGTAGTCGTCAATGATGGCGTTGGTGTGGTACTGTATGAAGGAGTTGGTGAAGGAGGACATTAAAACACTCAACAACTCACCTAGAGCGCGGAAGTGCTTGAGTCAGAACAATAAAGGTAGTCAGGCAAGTGAAGAGCTGATGAGGAGAACTCTAGGAGAACAAGACTGAGGGGGACGCCCTTCAGACTCCTGATTTATATACTATTGGTGTGTTTGTACCTATTTGATATGAACCTTAACTACTAGCCAATAGCAAAAGTAGATCGTACAGCAATGCGCAGCAAGCATAGCCTTGCGTAGTAGGCTGAGTAAGAACAATAGAAATGATGAGTAAGGATTGACTGCGGTGCAGCAATCTTAGTAAGAAAGGTAATCAAGAATGAGTAAGCAAGAGTAAGCATATATAAGTAAGCAGAAAGATGGTCCGTGTCACGTGACAAGTGTCAGGTGATCAGGTCATGTGATTAAGTCACGTGACTATTGTACAAGATATTCGACTAAGTTCAAAAGTAAAGCTGAGTCAAGTGAAAGCGTAGACAGGTAAGTGAAAGCATAGACAGGTAAGTGAAAGCGTAGACAGGTAAGTAAAAGTGTAGGATAAGAAAGGTAAGAAGTGTACCGTTTGTAACAGACATGAGGGGTAGTGATGGGGTTAAAGAGGTGGTTAGTGTTATTTAGAAATTACTAGAAGAGAGGCTCAACTAGAGATGGAGAGGGCAGTCAAGTTCTGGTCTATTTAGGATAGACCAGAAGTCCTTTTATACTGCTTCATGATGATTATATAAGCTATCCTCTGTAGTGGTTGCTGTGAAATTCTCATAGGGTTTGAACAGCTTTTAGAAATCAGCCTGAGTCATATGGAGTAGGTGAGGAGCTAATGGATTCTTTTTATAGAATTCCTTTATTGCATCTGGTGTGTTAGCGAGATTTGATCGGGGTTCCCATGTTCTATCAGTGTTATCATAGCCTTTCCAATATAGAAATTCGAGCCGTTTTCCTTTCAGTCTAGAGTCAACTATGTAGTTAACTTCATATTCATCATCCCAGTCTTCAGTGACTAGCACTAGCCCTGGTTTGTCAGCCTTTTGCCCTGGCAAACATTCTTTGTAAGGTTTGACCATGGCTATATTGAATACATTGTGCACTTTCATGGTACGTGGCAGGCAGAGTTCGATTGCATTGCATTCTTTGAAGCTAATAATTTTGTATAGGCCTAACCATTTCTCTGAGAGGTTTCTTGAAGGTTGTGGGAGTTTTAAGCTGTCTGTGCTAAGCCAAACCTTGTCTCCTATTTTATATTGCAGAGCTTCTGATCTATGTTTATCTGCTTGGGTTTTATATGTTTTTGTGCTTTTTCTAGGTTTTCTTTTGTTTCTTTTAGGGTTTATTTGATTTTATCAGTGAATAATAAAGCAGCGGGTGCTTTAGACATGTAATTTTCTATTTCTATTTTTGGTTCATATGTGTAAGTAATGCTAAATGGAGTTTTCTGTGTAGAAGTTTGCATTTTCAAGTTATATGAGAATTGCGCAATTGGTAACCATTCTGACCATTTGTGTTGTTTTTTGATGGTGAATAGTCAGAGATATTGTTGTAGGTTTCTGTTCATATGTTTCATTTGTCCATCTGTTTGTGGATGACGCACTGTAGAGAGTTTAGGTATGATGCTGAGATATTTGCATAAGTCTTTCATAACTTGTGGTGTGAATTGTGGGCCTTGGTCTGAAACTATTGTTTTAGGAAGTCTATGGTGCTTCCATATGTGTGTGAGATACAGTCTAGCTATTTGTAGAGCATTGACAGATTTAGTGTAGGGGATGAATTTGACTTCTTTGGAGAATTGATCAACAACCACTAGGATTGAGTTGAATCCATTTGATTCAGGAAAATCTATCATGAAATCTACACTGATGTGTTCCCATGGAAGGTCAGGAATTTCCAATGGT
This sequence comes from Chalciporus sphaerocephalus, assembly GCA_038094055.1. NCBI lineage: Eukaryota > Fungi > Basidiomycota > Agaricomycetes > Boletales > Boletaceae > Chalciporus > Chalciporus sphaerocephalus. Next base: position 20,398 of record JBBPTH010000138.1, on the reverse strand, counting down.
AGTAACTTTCCAGCAGGTGCAGTATTGATGCCTTTAAAACGTGTGCATCTATCGCAATGTGATATGTAATCTTTGATGAGTGTGGGCATTCCAGGCCAGGTATAGCTACACTGTAGCAGTTCTAGGGTTTGATCTATTCCTGGATGTCCAGCTACAGGAGTGTCATGATGCAGGCATATAATTTCCATGCGGAGATCCTGATTATTCGGCATGAAGATCCGGTTTTTCTTGTCATAGAGAAGTTCGTCCTTTTCTGTGCAGATGCCATGTTGCTTGCAAAGCTTAATGGCTCTGATTCGCAAACTTTCCATGTTGCTTTCTTTATTTTTTCTAGAATGTCGTCACTATCTGTGGCTATGTGCACTGATGTAGCGGCTATTTGTTCTGGAGAGATGACTAAGACTTGCTTATTGTCATCTTCAATTCCTTTTGCATGATCTTCTCTTCGAGAGAGAGCATCGGCTTTCTCCATTTGCGATCCGGCTTTATGGATCCATTTGAAATTGAAACGAGAGAGGTACTGTGACCATCTGGCTTGTCGTCTGTTTAGATCTTGCCGTTGCATAAACCATTGAAGGTTTGCATGATCATTCCAAATTTCAAATTCCTATTTTGCACCTTCTAGATAATGTCTCCATTGTTCTAGACTTTGGATAATGCTCAGCATTTCCTTGTCTGTAATTGGGTAGTTACGTTCTTCTGGTGACATGGAGTGTGATGAGAATGCGACAGGATACCATATGCCATCTTGTTCTATAGATAGAACGGCACCAGTTGCAAAATTAGATACATCGGTTTCTAAGGGGAATTTCTTGTCATTGTCTGGGAATGCAAGGATGGGGGCCGTGGTGAATTTCCTTTTTAGCGTGTCAAACACTTCTTGTTGTGGTTACTTCCATGAGAAAGGAGTATCTTTCTTGGTAAGATCATTCAAGGGTCATGCGACTTGCGCATAATCCTGAATGAAGCGGCGATAGAAATTTGCTAATTCTAAAAAGCTTCTAACTTCTCGGACTGTGGTCGGAGTTGGCCATTCGGTAATTGCCTTGACTTTATTGTCGTCCATTTTAATGCCTTGTAGAGTTATTGTCATACCGAGAAATTCAACTTCTTTGGTGTGAAAATGGCACTTTTTCGGTTTGACAAATAAGTCATTCTCTTCTAAACGTGAGAGGACTTTGAGAACTATTTTGGTGTGTTCCTTTATGTTATCTGTCTTTGTAAAGATCAAGATGTCATCAATGTAAACAACTACGGCATCTTCCATATCTGCAAATAATTCATTCATCATTGTTTGAAAGGTTGCTGGGGAGTTGCAGAGACCAAAATACATGACTAATGGTTCGAAAGATCCTCTGTGGCAAATAAAAGCGGCTTTCCATTCATTGCCTTCTTTGATTCGAATATTGTTGTAACCCTATCTGAGATCCATCTTGGTAAATAATTTAGCTCCTTTTAGCTTATCGATCAATTGGGATATCAGAGGTAATGGGTAATTGTTTTTCACCATGTGTTCATTGAGATATCTGTAATCTTGTACCATGCGCTTCTTTCCATCTTTCTTTGGTATAAAGAACACAGGGGATGTCTGTGGAGATGTAGAGCGGCGGATGTATCCCTTTTGGAGTTGATCGTCAATGAACGCACTGACTTCTTCTTGTTCTTGCAGTGATAAAGGGATTAATCGGCCTTTTTTTGGCATGAAGGATTCTTTGAGATCTATGGCATGATCCCATGGTTTCCGTGTGGGCATACGCTCAGATTCTTTCTTCTTTAAAAGGTAGATGAACTTGTGATAGGTATGGGGAACAAGTTCTTCTGGAGTTTTCTCAGGTACTTTGTTCTTTTCTGGAGTTTCTTTCTTGAGAGCATACATATGATTAAGTCCCACATGTTCACTTTCTTCTAATTAATGTGAGAATGAAGATTTCTATTGAAGATTTTGACAAGTCCATGGGCAGTGTGTCATGAGAACTTTGCCTCATGACTAGTCTATTTCTGGATTATGGTTCTTTAGTCATGTATATTCTAAAATAACCTGATTCTTTCCAAGATTGATTACTTCAGCTATTATCTTTTCACGATGTCCTTGGTAGTCAATAATTATGCTTCTTATTGGCTTTGGTAATCTGGACACCCAGTTTGTCTAGACTGCTTTGGCTTTTACCTTGCCTTCTTCCTCTGTTTCAAGGAAGGAAGCCTTCATCTCATCAAATTCTAAATATGAATTGTGAGATTCTTCAGGGTTTGAATTTAGGGTTCGAGCTTGGCATGTGCTCTTTCCTTTGTTGTTTCTATAATTGTTCTTATGTTCACCTCATGACTAGCCACAGCTTTGACAGTATGTGAAGAGTTGCTTGTAATTGCAGTTGAGGTGAGGTCCAAGACAATTATAGCATTTGCCTTTCAGGGAGGGCCTATTTACAACACCAATATCCATGGGTGCACCTTGACCTGATTGTAATCTGTAAGGGGTAAACCTTGGTTAAGGTGGTGGCCAAGAGATGTTCTGATAAGACATACTTCCAGAATAGGGACAGAAAGGGTTTCCTATAGATCTTTCTAATTTCATCCATTCATATTCTCTTCCAATTGTCACATAGTGATTCAAGAGTTCTTGTATGGTATCAGAACATCTCATGTTCAGGGCTTGTTGTTGGTAGACTCGGAAGTCAACTGCTTTTCTTAGTATAGTTATACCATGTTCTTCTGAAATTCCTGATTCTTGGAAAAGAATAGTAAAGAGTTGTGCAAACGAGTTGATATCCATAGTCCCTTGTTTGAGAGCTTCTAGCTTCTTCAAACTTTCGTGTGCGAGGACTTCTATTAGAAGAAGTTTCGGACTTTGTTCTCTATTTTGGCTAATATTAAACATGCTGCATCTCCTTTAGGTATGGGAGGTATTCCTACTTGAGTCATGGAATCACTTTCACATGCTTCTAATACTAGAAGTGCAGATCTGGATGCCTTTCCATTCATCTGTGAGAAAATTGCCATGATACAGAGCTGGTTTGTATCCCATATTTGTTGAGCAGCCCATAGTTTGGTTCAAAGCTGCCATAAGTGAAAAGAGGGCTGACTTCCATCCCAATAACCTGGGTTGGCAATTTTTTTTGTAATATCTTTCTTCCTTTCCATATTAGTGGTTTGTTGTTCTAAGGTTAACACATTGAGAGCATTGATAAGGTCTATGATATCTGGAGCCATTGACATGTTTATTTATGTTTTCATGAGAGTTTTCTGGCTTGTTTAAGTAATTGAGAATATACAGAGTCTTTTGAATAAGAGTTCAAGAACTAGAAACATTGTTTTTTGTCTTTGGTGAGTTTTCTATGTCTGTTTACACAGTCCAGTGTGCTAATCTTTCCTGGGTAATTCAAGAGCAGGTAAATCGTCAAGTGGGTTCTCTCTTTGGTAAGGAGGTGGTGCAACATAATTGACAATAGAAATGCCATAAATGGAAAATTGGTTTAAGCAGGGTAGATCTCGTGGAGCAGGAAAATAAGAGTATTCTGACCCTTCTGATTCTTCTCTTTGAGAATGAGGTAAAGAAATTTCTGATTGATTGAATGGGGTAGGAGATCTAACTTTGACTAGAATAGGCTCTTCTTATTCAGCCTCTTGTTCAAGTCCTTGTTTTCTTGTTCCTTCTGATTCTTGTTCTTCTTCCTGTTCTGGGACTGAGTGATGAACTTCAAAATAGTATATTCTATTTCACAAGAACTGTTGAGGCTTTCTGAGACTACTTTGAGGTCTAAGGCTAGATAGGCCCCTATAAGGAGAGATGAGAGGGACTAGTAGCCTAACTCTAGTTGGAGGAAGAGGAGAGCGATGGCAAGGAATATTACTCTTATAGGTACTGTCCTTTCTATGTATCTTTCTCTTCTTTCTTTTCTCTCTAACCTGACTCCTTGCCTGTATACTATTAATAGCCTGTTTATGAAGGTTACCAAGAAGTCCTTGTTGAATAATCTCCTGTGGTTTGGTGTTAATAAAATGTCAAGATAGATCTGCCCAGAGATCTGGTATAGTCGTGGGTGAGACAGTTTAAAAGTAGTTTATTAGGAACTGGAGCCTACTTTGGATGGGGAATACAAGAACTGGATCAAGTGCTGCTGGTTGAAAATGAGGGCCTAGGGGTACCCAATCTACTGGCTCAGGAAGCTTGGAGACTTCCTCGTCTAGATTATATGGGTAGTAATTCTATCTGGTTGATTTGAGGAGAAGATCAAGCTCAGGATCAAGGGAGTTCTGGGATAGTTGGTTAGGGGAGAACCTCAAAAAAGCGAGCGAAGCAAGCTTTTGAGAGGTGACTTAGCTAATAAGATGAGGAGGACTCTACAGATAATAGGGTTTGACGTCCCTTGATAGTCAAACCAGCCTGTTTCATCCAATGACTCATCAGATCTGTAGGGTAAACAGAACAGACACTATTATTATGTACCTGTTTATATAGGATGTGTAATGTATTATGATTCGCCTCTATTCTTTTCTTTTCTTCCTCTTCCTGTACTAAATCCGAGTAGCCTGGTTCAAGTCCAGCCTTGGTCATTTCATTTCTCCTTTTCATGTATGATATTAGTCATCGCTTCTATTCTATTCCTTCGCATTCCATTCAATAACTAATACCCTTCATCATATTGCGTCATTCTTACCAATGATCACATCATCTTTACTTATTGCTTAGTGATAAACATTCCATGACATTCCATCGGATTCTATACCTACCATATATAAACCTCTCCTAACTTGTCATGTATTCTTAAGCTAGACCTATGCAATCTAGCCCATCGTCTCTTCCTTAGAAACCTCTGAACTACTTTGATAAGTCTTTGCCTTACTTTGAATAGGTGCTGCTGTGACCAGGAATTCCCTAAAAGTCTTAGCATAGTCTTTGACCCCCTTTTGACCTACTGATCCTTCCTAGGAATTCCCTAGATCATCTCAAACCTTTGACTTGACCTTGCGTCTATGCTTGTGCCTACCTAGAGCAAGCATAACAAAAGGTCTAGCTTATCTTCTTGAAAGGCTACCATCAATATAGTTCTACCATTTTCCAATGACCCACACTTGATATCTCCTATTGGGGGAACCCTAGACCTGGAGATCCAGAATTCTCTGACTCCTCTGAATACCAAGAACCCTCACTGAAATCCAACTACAATATAGACCCGGATCAACCACTTCCTTTACAAGAAGAGGAAGAAAAAACTCTTTACCTTGCACATGAATTCTCTGCAACCATTGTTATCCCCAGAGCACCTACGCCTAGTTCTCCCATACCTACAAATCAGCCACTGCCGCTTTTTCCTCCTCTTCTACCATCAATAAACCTTCCTTCTCCATCATCACCCTCGTCATTCAATCTCTTTTCTATCCCTACCAGGACCACTGTAAAACCCACTGAACTCTATATTGGAACCCTAGAACTGTTTGATGGCTCCTTCGAGAAGAGCTCTGCCTGGCTCAACTCGATTATGTTTTATATCACTGTCAATGAAGACATATACAATACCAATGCAAAGAAAATCACCTTTGCCCTCTCGCACATGACCAAAGGGTCAGCTGCAACCTGAGCCACAACCTTCAGAGCTAATGCCATTATGGGTGCTACCATTAATATGGGAACATGGACTAACTTCATCACTAAGTTCAACAATATGTTTAAACACTTCGATACCACTGGAAATGCCATCGCCTAACTATCTATTAAACGAATGGTTTTCAACAAAAAGACCAATTCCTACTCCCCATCTCTTAATGAATATATCTCCCAGTTCCAGAACCAAGCAGCACTATCTGGGATCACTGATGAAAATATTCTAATCAGATTCTTTACTGCCGGAATTCTCTCTGCACTCATGAAACGGGTATACACCATGGACACTATTCCTACTAGGATCGATGACTGGTACAAACGAGTTATCTAATACCAAACCCAGTGGAATTGGGCTAATGAAATTGCCAACTGAAACCAAAACCCCTCTCGAGCATTCTAGCCCTTCGTAAATCCGACTCCTATCACTATCAAAGACCCTAATGCTATGGACATAGATGCTATCCAAGTAACCAAACTCACTGCTAAAGAAAGGAAGTGTTGCCAAGAAAAAGGGCTTTGTTTCCACTGTAGGAAAGGAGGACACCTCTCTCATAACTGTCCAGAGTTTACTTCAACTCCAAAACCTCAATGACAAGTCCAGAAAGTAGAAGAAGAAGAAATACCTGGATTAATTAATGAAGAAGAGAATGACGAAGAAACCACTAGGAAAGTGGCATTCTTCACAAAGGATTTTTAAATGGGGAAGCTCCTTTGATGTGACCTTCCCCTAGAATATGCACTTCTGTAACTGTATCAGTAAAAACTTCATCTATACAAATCTCAATTTAGTTACTTGTCCCCTCGCACACTCTAAAAGCTGTCGAAACCTTTGCTCTGGTAGACAGTGGAGCCGAAATCTCTTGCATCAACTAGAGATTCATTCAAAAAAAACAAACTTCCTACCATCTATCTCAAAATACCAATCCAAGGCAGAAACATAGACCAAACCGCTAACCAAGGAGGGATGATCATCTTCACTATCACCCTTTTTCTATGCATCAAAGGAATTATCCAAGAAACCACCTTCCACATTATGAACTGCAGATTAGAAAACATAATCCTCCAACATCCCTGGCTCAAGAAAGCCAATCCTGTCATTGATTGGCAGAGATGAACTCTATCCCTCAATGACTCCCTTGATGAATCAAAGGAACTCTACATGCGCTTCACCTCTGCAACCAGAGAAAATGACAGACTACTCCTCTCACCAAACCCCCCACTGAAACACACCTTCATTACCCCAGAAGCTGATGAGAAGTTATATGACTATCTCAATGCTGAAACTGAATCCACCTTCCTTGAATGAGCGAATATTAACTGTACCATACATCGTATCATCCGATGCAGATCTTGCTTCATCCCCCGAACCACCATAGCCAAACTTACCTGAGCCACTGAACTAGCAATGACTCATGAAAAGACCAAACCCAAGCCGGTCTTACCCCCAGAATACTCTGCCTTCTTCAAAGTCTTCGATGAACCTTCTGCAGGGAAACTTCCCCTATCATGACCATACGATCACGAGATCAATCTCAAAGAATCCTTCATCCCAAAAATTGGAAAGCTCTACCCTTTATCCCCTGATAAAAAGAAGGCAACCGAAGACTTTCTGGAGGAAAATCTTTGATCTGGGAAAATCCATTCCTCTAATTCACCACAAGTATCACTATTCTTCTTTGTTAAGAAGAAAGATGGTAAACTCTGTCCTTGCCAGGACTACCGATACCTCAATGAACATACCATTCAGGATGCCTATCCTTTACCCCTGATAGGAGACCTTGTTGACAAACTCAAGGATGCCAAAATTTTCACTAAATTCAATGTATGCTAGGGATACAACAATGTACGCATCAAAGATAGACACCAATGGAAAGCTGCATTCCTCACACATCAAGGACTCTATGAACCCACCATCATATTCTTCGGAATGACCAACTCCCCTACCACCTTCCAATAATTCATGAATGACTCATTCCAAGATATGATCACCGAAGGATGGCTCATTATCTACATGGATGACCTTCTCATCTATTCCCCTAATGAATCTCTCCATACCAAACAAACCAAACGAGTTCTAGAATGAATGCAGGAACTAGACCTCCATCTATGACTTGAAAAATGCAACTTTGCTACCAAAGAAGCTGAATATCTTGGAATGATCATCCAACCAGGAGAAGTTGCTATGGACCCTGTAAAACTCAACGGGATTGCCTCCTGGCCTACACCAACCACAGTAAAGCAAGTCCATTCCTTCCTAGGATTTGCCAACTTCTACTGACGATTTATTGCAAACTACTCTACCATTGCACGACCCCTCATTGATCTCACCAAGAAAGATTGCAAATGGAACTGGAATCTCAAATGTCAAGAATTATTCGACAAACTAAAGAAACTTTTCCTCACTAAACTGGTCCTCTACTTCCCCGATATTTCCACTCCTTTTGCCATCACCACTGATGCTTCCAAATTTACCTCAGGAGGAATTCTTCTCTAATCTGAGCTCTGAGAACCTGGAGACACTACCTTCATGGTTCCCTTCAATCCAATGGAGAAATCAAACGAGTCAATTAAGAAATAGAAACTTATCTTTGGATCTACTGTGGAAATAACCCTACCTCATGGGCCATTTCTATTATCCATGCTGAATTTACCCATAACCATTGCCCTCATTCTGTCACCGGCAAGTCCCCGTTCTATTTCATGATAGGTTTTGATCCCTGCCCTCTTCTCTCAGTGATTGCCGAAACAAATATCCCTGCAGTAGAAATACGTCTTAAGGAACTCAACGCTACTTTAGATAAAGCACTTGCTGCCCATAAACTTGCCAGACAAACCATGGCATCATGAAACCAACAGGGTTTCGCTCCTTTTAACCTCGGAGACCAAGTCTGACTTGAAGCAAGAAACCTCAAACAATCTATTGCTAACCCCAAATTCACCGCAAAACAAGAAGAACCTTTTACCATCACTAAAGTCCTATCTCCGATCACTTATCAACTGCAGATTCTCAAAACCTGGAAAATCTACCCGGTTTTCTATACTATTCTCTTATCACCCTATTGTGAAAACTCTGTTAACGGTCCGAACTTCCCAGCTCCACCACCTGATCTTATTGAAGATGAGGAAGAATACAAGATTGAATGGATCATTTGCCACCAAGGCCCGTCTAACCATTAGAGTTACCTCATCTGATAGAAAGGTTACTCAGTAGAAGATTCTTGAGGAAAAGAAGAAAATCTTTTCCATGCCCAGGAAATTCTCAAAGACTATAAGAAGGCTCACCCAGCCACATTTTCCTCTTCACCCAAACACTCATCTCATCGATAAATCCTCACCTTACAAACCAAATCCCTCTTAGTTCTTTCTAAACTTTACCATGTCTTCCTTTTTAACCTCTTCGTTGCTTTCTCATCTTTCTAATTCTAATTCTACCATTTCTTCTGTTACTCAATTCGCATCTCCTACTGAACCATTGTCCTCCAAATCTCCTTCCCCAGTTGTCGTAGAAGCCGGGTGGAGTAATGCTCCTCCTGTTGAAGACAATGTCCTTACCACATGAGGAGTAGTAAGCATTGATTTGCCCACTTATGCATTCTGCCTTTGTCGCAACTCCCCAACCTCACAAGAACTAGATCGAATGACCTCCTTCCTCCTTGACAGTCATTTAGCAGTCCCCATTGAGGCTCACCTCAACCTTGGTTCACTACTCCTCGCTCTTTATCGGGCATATCTCCAAATCTCTTGACTTCCTTAGATCACTCGAGACTTATCCAAACACTCTGGTCGATCACCCCTTCCCACTCACTTTTAAATATTCATAATGAAGTTGTCGCCAATCTTATGGTTGCTCTCTACCAACTAGAAATACCTGAATTCCTTGACAACCTAGATCGCTATATCAGAGAGTTATCCGCAGAGAACCACTCCCCTAGACTTGTAGTGGGAGCCTCTCCCAATGTATCTGCTTCCAGTACTCCTCTTAATTTGGAAGAGGAAGCCATTGTATTTCGAGTCAAATGACTCTTTGTCCGTCAACAAGCCAAACTCAATGGCATGGTCTCTATTACTCCCGCACATCCCAAGTATGACCATGCCTGCTTCATATGTCATTGCCTCGGACATATTCGTATCAATTGCCCCATATACCAATGCCCTATTTGCTTTCGATGGAGCCCAGGGCATATTTAGAGTAGTTGCCCACTTTGATGTCACACCTCCAACTAATCTTCAGCCTCGTCCTTGTCCTCTTCCAATCCCCGTCAACCAACCAATTCCCATAAAACTCCTCGACGAGTACCCCCTCCTCGAAGACATTTCCCATATCTGTGTCCTTCCTAATCCTCCCGATATGATCACTCGGACTATGAGGATGCTCTCGACAATGTTGGATATTCTAACATCACTGGTTTACTGGTAGGAGAATACAGAGATTTGTTCTAAAATTCTCGTAGTAACTTCGAATGTACAAAGGGGGTAATATTATGATTCGCCCCTATTCTTTTCTTTTCTTTCTCTTCCTGTACTAAATCTGAGTAGCCTGGTTCAAGTCCAGCCTTGGTCATTTCATTTCTCCTTTTCAGGTATGATATTAGTCATTGCTTCTATTCTATTCCTTCGCATTCCATTCAATGACTAATACCCTTCATCATATCACACCATCTTTACTCATTGCTTAGTGATAAATATTCCATGATGTTCCATCGGGTTCTATACCTACCATATATAAACCCCTCCTAACTTGCCATGTATTCTTAAGCTAGACCTATGCAATCTAGCCTATCGTCTCTTCCTTAGAAATCTCTGAACCACTTTGATAAGTCTTCGCCTTATTTTGAATAGATGCTGCTGTGATCAGGAATTCTCTAAAAGTTTCAGCATAGTCTTCGACCCTCTTTTGACCTACTGATCCTTCCTAGGGATTCCCTAGATCATCTCAAACCTTTGACTTGACCTTGTGTCTACGCTTGTGCCTACCCGGAGCAAGTGTAACATAATGCCTATGGGAAAAAGACGGTCAGTATAGCCCATAGTGGGAAGAACACATCACTGGTTGCTGCAGTGCAGTTGATGTGGGAATGACTTATGTGCTAATAATACCAGTCACTAGAGACCAATTTAGCTAGAGATCTAAAGTGTTATTTTGGTGATGTTGCATCTCTACCTATTTGATACACTTGACTTGATTTCATACCTACAGAGCGATCTAGCCATTACCAAGACTTCTAACTAGGCTAGATCGACTCCCCACCTTTACTATGCCTATTCCCCCACTTACAGGACTTGTCTAGCTTCATCCCTTCGTCCTACACATACAAGGTATTGCCTTTGACATTTGTTTCATACTTGACAGCTGGCACTTGTTTCAGAGTGACAGCTGATACTTGTTTCATCTTTTTATAGTTGAAACATGCTTCACCTTTTAATAGCTAAAACATGTTTCACTCTTTGACAGCTGTGGCTTGCTAGTTGACAGCCTGTTTACTAGTCTTTGTTTAGAGTACTCAAACACCCAGAGTCCGCTTTCTGAGAACCCTTGGTTACTCACAGTGGACTCTAGGTGTGTAGGCTCATTGTACTTCGTCCAATCTACTTGGTTACTCACAGTGGACTCTAGTCTATACTCTTGTGAAGCTCAGTACCACTCCTTGAGTGGTTATTTTCGCTCTCAGAGGCACTTTGTGCTTAACAGGTTATGAGCCCTGCGCTCTAGCGCTCCATCCATTCAAGATCGCTCCCCATCAACTTTACCATTCGATTCTACGACCTTGAAAACCCCCATTCCCATCCTCAGCACAATTTTTCGCCCATCAGATCAGTCCTTATCAGCACTTGATCAGTAACCCCACCATACCCTCATATCTCGCCTTTCTGCTGCTTTCTGCACATTAAGCGCTCTTCCTACACCTTCATAACACTTCCTATCGCCTTTTCGCGCATATTGAAGCCTCTGGAGATTGTGAGGAGCTACAGGCATCGCTGGGTCGTTGGTAGAAGAGCAATTACAGCCCATAGTGCGCATATCTTGGCTTTTTCTTATCTTAACTCATCACCTGCGCTTTTCCTACACTTTCCCCCATCCCAATCTACCTTCCTGGTCGAGCCTATCGCTCCCATTCCTCCATTTACCCATGTCCGACCCCAATCTACGCTCCGAGTCCCATCTTCGCATCCAGCCTCTCAATGGCACCAACTACTCTACCTGGGCTGAGGAGATGAAGGCTCTCCTTCGTTCCAAAGGGCTCTGGCGCATTGTCAATGGCACAGAGACCCGTCCAGCAGACGACGACGACGACGACGATGCCACTGCTAAGTGGGACGCCAAACAGGACAGAGCTGCAGGCGAGCTTATGCTCAATGTCCTTCCTAGCCAAAGGGTGCATATCCGAGCGCACGAGGACGATCCAGCCGCTGCCTGGGCTGCTCTCAAGGCTATCTATCTTCAACAGAAGCCTGGCACTCGCTTTGTGGCCTACGACGAGTTCTTCAGCATTAGGAAGCGTCCAGAGGAGTCCCTAATGGACATATCTACTCGAGTTGAGCAGGGTATGGCTCAGATTCAGCAGCTTCGCCCCTCGGACTTTACTCTGCAGCAGCTAGACGAGGAGTTAGCCTGTCTAGCGATGATCAGGGCCTTAGGCAAGGACTACACCAATTTCACCTCGTCTCTTTCCCTCCTCTTGACCCTTGACAAGGCTACTATCAAGGCTGCTTTCCAGGCGGAGGACATTAATCGTCGCCCTCGCCCAGACGCTCACTCGGACGCTACTCCAGACTCTGCCCTTGCTACTACTCCTGGCTCCTGCGCTTGTAGCCCTACTGCCCCATGCGAGTTCTGTGATAAGCCTGGCCATTGTATTCACAAGTGCTATGCTATGCAACGAGCCAGGGACTCGCACAAGTCGTCCAAATGCCCTAACAAGAGCAAAAAAGCGAACCAGGCGCAGACAGCTAGCCCTGCTACTCAGGACCTCGTTGAGCAAGCTGGAAATGCAAGTCTTCGTTCCACTGCCCCTCCCCACACCCTCTCCTTGTCTCCAGTCGATGTTGATGTCGATTGGAATGCAGACTCAGGCGCCACTTCTCATATGACCCCCCATCATCACTGGCTTCACAACTATACCCCCAAACGCGTGCCAATCAAGCTGGCTGACTCTACTGTCGTCTACTCAGCTGGTGTAGGGTCTGTGGTGTTCCATCCTGTAATTGAGGGAAAGAGGGCTAAAGAGGTCGAGTTCTCTCATGTGCTACATGTCGCAGACCTTCGCAACAACCTGTTATTTTGGTGATGTTGCATCTCTACCTATTTGCTATACTTAACTTCATCTCATACCTACAGAGCGATCTAGCCATTACCAAGACCTCTAACTAGGCTAGATCAACTCCCCATCTTTACTTTGCTTATTTCCCCACTTACAGGACTTGTCTAGCTTCATTCCTTCGTCCTACACATGCAAGGTATTGCCTTTGACATTTGCTTCATACTTGACAGCTAGCACTTGTTTCAGAGTGACAGCTGATACTTGTTTCATCTTTTTATAGTTGAAACATGCTTCACCTTTTAATAGCTAAAACATGTTTCACTCTTTGACAGCTGTGGCTTGCTAGTTGACAGCTTGTTTACTAGTCTTTGTTTAGAGTACTCAAACACCCAGAGTCTGCTTTCTGAGAACCCTTGGTTACTCACAGTGGACTCTAGGTGTGTAGGCTCATTGTACTTTGTCCAATCTACTTGGTTACTCACAGTGGACTCTAGTCTACACTCTTGTGAAGCTCAGTACCACTCCTTGAGTGGTTATTTCGCTCGCAGAGGCACTTTGTGCTTAACAGGATATTGATAGATCTGGTACAAACATGTACACACTCTATGTAGTATATAAACCTCCAATACAGCGGCCAGAGGACTTCAGTTCAGTTCCTCTCGGTCTTTCCCTGTCAACTCCTCCTCTATTGAGTAGCCTGAGAGATATTCACTTTAACTAGTGAGTTTTCTAGGTTATTTCAATAGAACCTGAACTCATCAAAACTCTTACTCTACTCTATGCAATTAGCAGACAAGACCTAGCTAGTACATACCATTTGAAGGCTCCAAAGATAAGAAGAAAGTTAAAGTAGCTGATAGTATACCTATATGACGTGAAAGACCTCTATGCAGCAATGCTCTTGATGCTTCTTGATGAGCAGCTGGCATAACTCACCAAGTTTCTAAGATAGACTTGGGAAGAGTTGCGAGCAGGCAGGCAAGATATACCTTTAGGAGATTACAAACTAGTATATCCAGACTCTGAGATTCAGGCGGAATCAGAGCAGGAACAACTAGAAGAAGAAGACAATATCAAGCCACTGAGAGAAGTAATAGCAGCTTTAGTTGGATTTGAAGCACTAAGAAAAGAAGTTCCTGAGTTAAGAGACATCTTTGTGGGATCAAGTAGAAACCCCAAAAGGCAAAGACAAAGAAAGATCTATGAATATGACTCTAGAAAAATAAGACTTGACAGAATTCAAGGAGGATTCCACTACTATACTTCATACTTCAGATCCAGAAATACCTTGAAGAAACTATTATGTAAACCACATATCCTCACAGAAGACCCATACTATTATGAATAAATACTTTCAGAAGCATCTAGATACAGAAGATCCTAGGACTATCAAGTTTTTTTAAAAGTTTTATCTAGTCATGTTCCAACAAGTTCTTGATGTACTTGCCAACTCTCATGCCACTTTTGAAGATCAAAGAATCACTATTCTAAATAGTTTCCAACAATTCATCACAGAAAATCAAAACTTAAGGAATTAGTTACAGCAAAGTGATATAACAATTTAAGCACTACAAAACCAAATAAGGGCAGATAGACATATAATCGCCCTTCTATGTACCACCTCTGAAGCAAGAGAGAATGTCGCCCAACAATTTCAGCAACAAATTGATTTCTTAACAAGGCAAGTGATACTAGGAAGAGCAACAGCACCACCAGCACCAGCATCTGCTCCAATACCAAGTACTTCATCAGGCTAGAAAGTAGAAATTTTTGCTGATTCAGGAGAGTATGATGGCTCTCAGGTCAAATTTGAAGAATATGTTAAGCACAAAGTGCCTCTGAGAGCGAAATAACCACTCAAGGAGTGGTACTGAGCTTCACAAGAGTGTAGACTAGAGTCCACTGTGAGTAACCAAGTGAATTGGACAAAGTACAATGAGCCTACATACCTAGAGTCCACTGTGAGTAACCAAGGGTTCTCAGAGAGTGGACTCTGGGTGTTTGAGTACTCTAAACAAAGACTAGTAAACAAGCTGTCAACTAGCAAGCCACAGCTGTCAAAGAGTGAAACATGTTTTAGCTATTAAAAGATGAAACATGTTTCAACTATAAAAAGATGAAACAAGTATCAGCTGTCACTCTGAGACAAGTGCCAGCTGTCACGTATGAAACAAATGTCAAAGGCAATACCTTGTATGTGTAGGACGAAGGAATGAAGCTAGACAAGTCCTGTAAGTGGGGGAATAGGCAAAGTAAAGGTGGGGAGTCGATCTAGCCTAGTTAGAAGTCTTGGTAATGGCTAGATCGCTCTGTAGGTATGAAATCAAGTCACGTGTATCAAATAGGTAGAGATGCAACATCACCAGAATAACAGAATAGTGGGCTAAGATGCAAGCTTGGCTCAAAATAAACTCTAGTATAATCGAAGAAGAATCATATGAGATGGTGGTAGCTATCCTCTCAAGGATGAAAGGGCCGAAGACTAGACTCTTTGCCCAAACTCATCTAACTATGGGACAAAGTAGTTGAAGATATTAAAACTGTTTTCTGCAGTATAAACCAGCAGGACTGGGCATGCGCAGAGCTTCATAAACTCATCCAAAAGAAGAATGAGAGAATTGACAATTTCATCATGAAATAGGAGTTTCTCTACCAGAGGGCAAACATCAATAATTCTCATGGAGTTGAACTCCTTGAAAGAAACGTGAAAGAAGGCATTATCACCCAAATTTTCAGAGAAGATAAGCAAGAGAACTCAGTCCTCACTTATATAAGAACAATATGAGAAGTTGGTGCTGCGCAAGAAGTACTTGACTTCATAAGAGGACATGTGTCCTCTAAATTTAACCAAGGTCTGTGGCAAGACCCAAATGCCATGGACATAGATACTGTCAAAACGGAGAATGCCCCAAAATGCTTTAATTGTGGTGGCAACCACATGATCAAAGACTGTAAAAAGGAAAAGATCATGTGCACAGAGTGCAAGTGGCTTGGTGGCAAGCACAAGAAGGAGTGCTCAAAGACAAGGTCTGTCCACCAGATCACTTCTCAAAATGAAGTCCCCTCCTAAGTTCATGGTATGTCCTTTGATGAAATGAAGACGTACTTTTACGATATGAAATTGGTTTAGAAGAAGGAAAAAGGCCATGCTCTTTGAATAATCTGGATGTTTAGAGAGACACAAATAAATACTCTATTTTAAACATCAAAGAAACCGAAGAAGAAAATAATTTATCACAATGCCAGGTAGAGCCTTTGGCCAGTCTGGAGCTTGGTCGGGGCTTGAATCTGATGCTTAATTCCTCTTACAAAAACTCACAAAAAATTGAAGAAGAAGAAGAAGAAATCATAGAAGAAGTATGCATTCGATCAGTAAAACTATTATAGGAGATTGTGATACAAATAAAAGTCTCTCCATCAAAGAAGAAAGCTTTCACACAAGCAGAAGCGCTACTGGATAGCAGTGCAAATGTAATATTTATAGATTGCCAATGGACACAAAAGAATAAAATTCCTCTCATCCCACATAGAAACTATATACCAGTATTCAATATGGATAGAACCAAGAACTCGACAGGAGATATTACATACTCCACTGAGATAATTATAGATTACAAAGGACACAGAGAATGTGTAACAGCCAAAGTAATAGATCTTGGAAAGAACCAGATCATATTAGGTTATACCTGGCTAAAGAAGCACAATCCTGTGATTGACTGGTCTAAGGGTAAAGTTAAGATGACCAGATGCCTGAGAACTTGCTATCTATTACAAGAAAAGATGATATTCCTAAGGGTTCTTAAGAAAGAAGAAGAAGAAAGTGTATATCTAGCACACATTGTAAGAGCAGCAATAGAGAAGCTGACTAAAATCAGGAAAATCCCTGAAGAATTAGTCCCAAAAGAATTCCACAAATTCTTAAAAATTTTTCAAAACATGACTCAGAACAAATGCCAACACACAAGCTATGGGATCACGCGATAGACCTAAAGGACACTTTCTTTTTCTTCTAAAAAAGGAAGAATAATCTCTCTTTCAGTTGAAGAACAGAAGAAAGTTAGCAACTTTATTAATAGCCAACTCAAGAAAGTGTATATTTGACCTTCTAAATCCCCTCAAACCTCCCCCATATTCATTGTCCCAAAGAAAGATACAAGAAACAGATAGTCCATGACTATTACTACCTAAATGAGCATACCATTAAAAATAACTATCCACTTTCATTGAATTTATAGCTTGTTAACAAGCTCAATAGAGCTAAATTATTTATGAAAATGAATCTCAGATGGGAATATAATAATGTTCGCATTAAGGAAGGCAATGACTAGAAAGCTGCCTTTATATGCTTCCACAGTGCTTATAAACCTCTTGTGATGTATTTCGGACTATGCAACTCTCCTGTCACATTTCAGGCCATGATAAATGAAATCTTCACCGATATGGAAGATACAGTGGTGGTAGATATAGATGACTCGATGATCTTCACAAAAACAGAGGATCAAAAAGAACATGATAATATTGTCAAGAAGATACTTTGCAGATTAGAAGAAAATGACCTCTTTGTAAAACCAGAAAAGTACATATTCTGTGCTACAGAAGTGGAGTTCCTGAAACACTCAAAAGTCCTAAGACAATCAGATGCTACTCAAACAGAAGGAAGGGGAGGACTGTTGGACTTTGGAGGAAAGACCAAGTGAACTAAACTGGAAGATGTTCAGCTTAGCCCATGGGATTTAGATACTCATAGGACTATGTGTATATGTTTGGTCCTTATCTACTACTAATAGAAATACCCATAACCCTAGATAAGTTGATAAGAGAGACATACACTATTGGAAGAACGAAAATGAAAAGCATAGCCTTTGTGATGCATGAGGCGTAAGAAAAGAAGAAAAGAAGAAGTGGAAATGAACATGGGAAGACACATGAATGTGAAAAGACACATGTTCAATATAACTAAAAGGGAAAATGATTGGAGATTTGAATTGGGAAAGGAGAAGAGAAATGATTAAGTCCATTGAATATTCTTGTGAAGATAATGAACTGTAACACTAACCCCTCTCCATAAGTTGACTTCCAGGCAACTAAAAGATTTATCTGAATATTCTGTGATATTTTCCAGACATTTCTCAAAGAGATAAGCAAAGTCTTTTTTGTTAATGGATAGGGCCTGAGGTGCCACTGGGTTTTTAAGGTGGAATTCTCTTATGCTTTCTTTCACGTTTGAGATATTAGCCTTTGGTTCCCACATATGGTCTGTTCTGTCAGAGTCCTTCCAATGCACAAGGTATTTGGGTTTACGTTGCCGTAAATAGCTGTCCACAATGTAGTCAACTTCTTATTTGTTGTCTCTGTCTTCCATTACATTCACTGGCCCTGGCCATGATACAGGTTGCCCTTCCATGATCTCATGGTAGGGTTTAATGCGGTTGACATTGACTGTGGGATGAATCTTCATGCTGCAAGAAAGTTTCAATTTTACTGCATTTGGTCCTGCCAAACCAACAATCTCATAGGGTCCAAGCTATTGCTCAGACAGGTTTTTAGATGCACATGTCAAGCATAAGTTTTCTGTAGAAAGCCAGACTTGCTGGCTGATTTGGTATTCAGACACAGCCGAGCAGTGTTTGTCAGCCTGTGCTTTCATTTTTTCTTTGGCCTTTGCCAAGTTATTTTTAACATCTTTGATGGTCTGTGCCATTATTGTGGTAAATGAGTCAGCCACTAGGGCCTTGGTAGATAATTTTGGAGGTTCAACCTCTATTCTTGGCTCATAAGAGTATATGACTGTAATGGCATTTTTTTTCATTGCAGCATGGGTTTTATTGTTTATAGAGAACTGGGCAATAGCTAGCCAATCAGTCCATTTATCTTGTTTTTTAAAGCAGCATATCCTCAGGAATTTTTCCACTTCTTTGTTTACTATTTCTGACTATCTGTCAGTCTACAGATGGAATGCCGTGCTAAGCTTGGTATCAATACCAAGGGCATTGTTAATTTCATATGCGACCTTAGCTGCAAATTGTGGACCACAGTCCAATATGAGCATCTTAGGTAAGCCATGATGCTTTCAGACATGGAAGAGGAAAAGTCAAGCTATGTCGAGTGCGAAGACTTCTTTAGTATAAGACACTAACTCTACTTCCTTCAAGAATCAGTCAACGACTGTCAGTATCACTGTATAACTATTAGAAAGGGTGAGGTCGATAATGAAATCCATAGTGATATCTTGCCAGGGCCTCTCAGAGGTAGAAAGAGGTTGTAGAAGACCACTAGGTGCCTGATTTGAACTTTTGAATCTCTGACACGTGTTATATCTAGCAACGTAGTCTTTAATGTATGTGGCAAGTCCAGGCCACGTGTAGTTGCACCAAATTAATTCAAGCAGCTTTTCATAACCAGAGTGACCAGCACTTGACATGTCATGGTATAAGCGGACTACATCTAGCCGCAGTAAAGGTTCTTCCAGAACATAGAGCCAGTTCTCAGGGTTGTAGAGATAGCCGTCACATTTTTCAATATATCCCTGTTTATACAGCTTTTGTATATCTTTTTCCATGCACTTTGCACCATGCTAAGAATATTTTTTGTTTTATTTGTGCCCCTTTATTATTCAAAATGACTGTACAAATGTTCTCTGGGGATATCATGAGAACTCCTTTGTTATCATTTTCTATGCTGATCTGGTGATCTTCTCAACATGAGAGAGCATCAGCTTTTCCCATAGAAGCTCCAGGCTTGTGAATCCAAACTATGTTGAACCTAGACAGGTATTGTGCCTATTGCGCTTGTTTCCAATTGAGATCCTATCTGGTCATAAACTATTGCAAATTTGCATGATAATCCCATATTTCAAATTGGTGTCTAGCACCTTCTAGATAATAACGCCATTGCTCCAGTGCCTGTATGACTGAGAGCATTTCTTTGTTGGCAATAGGATAATTCCATTCCTGCAAGGTCATAGAGTAGAAAGAGTAGGCAATGGGGTGCCATTTGTCATTCTTGAGAATCGAGAGCATGGCGCCAGTTGCATAATCTGATGCATCTGATTCCACACAGAATTGACAGCCTAGATCAGAGAAGGCTAAAATAGGAGCAGAGGTGAAATGTTGTTTAAGCGTGTCAAACGCTGATTGGCATGCATTTGTCCATTCGAAAGGTTGATCCTTTTTGATTAGATCATTTAGCAGACGTGTGATCTATGTATAGTTCTTGATGAACCTTCGATAGAAGTTTGCTAGCCCTAAGAAGCTCTGTACTCCTTTTACCATTTTTGATTCTGGCCATTCCAGTATAGCCGAAACCTTGTTCTGATCCATTTTTATCTCATCTTTTCCTATGACCATTCTGAGGAAGTCCACCTTATTGACATAAAAAGCACATTTTTCTGGTTTTACAAATAAATCATTTTCTTCTAGCCTGCAAAGAACTTCGAGGATGATTTTGTCATGCTTGGCTTTGTTTTCTGTTTTTGTGAAGATCATGAGATTGTCTATATATATGATGACCACATCATCCATGTCTACGAAGATCTCATTCA
>JBBPTH010000137.1:0-37784 GCA_038094055.1 Chalciporus sphaerocephalus | reverse complement strand
AGTTCGTGCGTTTCTGTGTCCCACACCGTGATTCTCCCCTTATCGTCACCACTGATTACATATGTTCCGTCGTTCGTGACTGCAAGACAGCAGACACCTGCTGCATGGTCGATTTGCTTCCCGTCTCGCTTTCCATCTGCAACATTCCATATGCGAACCATTTTGTCCTCAGAGCCAGTCACTAGCCGTTTACCGTCCGGGAGGAACGCCAACGCCTTGATTGTTCCTACATGTCCAGAGAGCGTGCGAAGCATTTGAGTGTCATGTTGAGGAGACTGGTGTACTGCGTTAGACATGGAGAGACGGGATGGATGTGATGGTTTCGGAGGTAAGTGTTTGAGGCGAGTCGCTTAGAAGGGTGCGACCATCCATCAGACTGCTCGAAATATCTCTGATAAGCCCTAAGGTATTTTATTATCTATTTCTCTCTACTCTCTAGTTGGTAAGTCGCCGTCTTCACCAGTTCATGAGAGGATGGATAGGCCATAGTTGAAATATAGACCTCATCAGGTTCCATCGCAAGAGAATAGTTTGCAAGCGTATGGACAATCTACTGAAATACTCTCAATGAGAGCATATCCCAAAAGATCTCCAGTTCAGGATCTACGACAAACAAGAAGTCGTGAACTAGACCATGGGGAGGTTGTTATCCACGATCATGGTATGCCGTTCTGAGAGGTACATATAGGTTAGAGTAATCACTATCCAATTCGTAACCACAATTACGTGTGACCAGGTTGCCGGGTCCTTCATGACGAACCTAACATATCACGAAGAGATGGGGAATACGGACAGGAACTCGAGAAGTCTTGAAGAGCAGATGCAAGCATTCCCGCCGTAGGCCGCTCCTCTACCGATGCCCAACACCATTGAATGAACTCCCAATATCGATCTTCCATCGCCCGCGATTCTGGACGTTTAGGCATCTGGCCCTTGAACATGCGTACAGGGATCGTACCCTCCTCCCCAACCTCCCACCATGGTTGCTTACCCGAAAACACCTACAAGAAAAATCAATAGGAAGACGAAGACGAACTCAATCTTACTCGAACGAACCTGGAGACAGAGACATCCGAATGAGTAGATGTCACTCTTGGGGGTCCTTTCGGTTGCCTTCTCATCTTCATTGGCGAGGATGAGCTCTGGAGCACTCCACCGTAGTGCACCCGATCCAGTCGTGGAGCGACGAAGGTATGTCAATGCTTCTGGTATGATTCCCACCACCGTGGAATACCCGAAATCGACCAAGCGTGCGTTAAAGTCTCCATCCACGAGCACATTGTTCTGTCGCCCGGAGTAGTAAGTAGTAATAAATCTTGACTTCATACTAAGTCAAGACCTACGCTATTGAGATCCCCGTGGACAATCGGAGACACGTGAAAAGAGTGTACTATTGATACACATAATTAATCAAGCATTTTCCAGACTCGAGTCCCAATTACAGACATACAGTATTCGAGGCCATTGGCCACATCTTGCAACTGTTAATGCAGATGTTAATGGCAGATGGAAAATGAGCATGAGAGCTCCAAGAAGACATACAAACTGAAGTTGATGGTGTTGAACGTACTATTAGTTCGTTATATGTGAGACAGTAGTTTACCATATCTGTGTAACACTACTTAGTTTACACTCAGCTCGTCTGAGTTAGAATAGCTCTTTTACTGCTACCACACCTGTGAACGCTAAGCTACCAAGCTAAGTAAGTAAACACTTCCTCTGTGTAGCCCAGGTAGCGGAGGCTTCTGCCCCTGCTCTTCCTACTGCCCATTATAAATTCTACAGGTTATGAGCCCTGCCAGCAGTGTAAAAACCCTGGCAGTATACCAAATTTGAAACACTCAACAACTCACCTAGAGCGCTGAAGTGCTTGTGTCAGAACAATAGAGGTAGTCAGGCAAGTGGAGAGCTGATGAGGAGAACTCCAGGAGAACAAGACTAAGGGGGATGCCCTTCAGACTCCTGGTTTATATACTATTGGTGTGTTTGTATCTATTTGGTATGAACCTTAACTACTAGCCAATAGCAAAAGTAGATCGTACAGCAATGCGCAGCAAGCTGAGTAAGAACAATAGAAATGATGAGTAAGAATTGACTGCGGCGCAGCAATCTTAGTAAGAAAAGTAATCAAGAATGAGTAATCAAGAGTAAGCATATATGAGTAAGCAGAAAGATAGTCCGTGTCACGTGACAAGTGTCATGTGATCAGATCACATGATCAAGTCACGTGACTATTGTACAAGATATTAGACTAAGTCCAAAAGTAAAGCTGAGTCAAGTGAAAGCGTAGTGAAGTGAGTAAAAGTGTAGGATAAGAAAGGTAAGAAATGTACCGTTTGTAACACTACCCCCTCTCTATGGATTACATTCCAGGCAATCACGACCTTTCTTCGTTATGCCTCGAAATTGTAAACTGCTATGAAGCTGTTGGCAGTAGTGAGATTGGTGTCACTATGAACAGTGGCATTGTCATTACCGTGTTCTTCATCTGCAGCATCTCCAGCTTTGCTCCATGTTGGGAAGCCAGCCCAGGCATTGATGTTTTCAGCCTCTGCCTCATTCTTCTGTCGAGTGGGAAGAGTACGTTCCATAAGAGCGTCGTGTTGCTCTTTTTCTCTGGCTCTGAAGTTGCGAGAGTAGACTTCGTAGTTGTAGCCCTCTTGCTCAATCAGGTACTTGTCAGGCATTGTGATACTGAATCCCTTGAAAGTATTGCGACCGTTAGTGTTGTCGCGCATTATTTCTAGGGTTATACCCTTGCCGTCCCGGATTGCGCCATGCACGTAGTATAATGTCATAAGCACGAAGGATAAGGAGATGATACTCCCTAGGGTAAAGATGCCTATGATGAATAATGTGCTGTTCTCGATCAGAACAACACAGAGAGCGAATATTGACACCATATATGTGATTAGGAGACCGAAGTCGATCCATGACCACAGTATGGGTGCCAGGGGAGTGGGGCGAGCAGGTGTGTCGATATTGCCGACGTTGGCGTGGTTGGCAAGATAGTCGTCGATGATTGTGTTTGCGTGGAATTGGGTGAAGGAGTTGGGAAATGCAGACATGAAGGGTGGTGGTGGGGTTGTAGAGGTGGTGAAGAAAGTTGCTTGAAGGATAATTAGGAGCGAGGCTCGACTAATGACTGGCAGGAGAGGTGAATTCTGGTCTGTTCAGGCTGAAACAGCAAGACTTTTATACTGCTTCATGATGATTATATAAGCTGTCTTCCGCAGCAGTTGCTGTGAAGTTTTCGTAAGGTTTGAACAGCTTTTCAAAATCAACCTGAGTCATGCGGAGCAGACGGGGAGCCGATGGATTCTTTTTATAGAATTCCTTTATTGCATCCGGCACGTTAGCGAGATTCGATCGGGGTTCCCACGTTCTATCCGTTTCATCGTATCCTTTCCAGTGAATTAGGAATTCGAGTCGTTTTCCTCTCAATCTGGAGTCCACTATGTAGTCAACTTCGTATTCATCATCTCGATCTTCAGTGACTAGCACTGGCCCTGGTTTGTTAGCTTTCTGTCCGGGCAGTCGTTCCTTGTAAGGTTTGACTTTGGCTATATTGAACACGTTGTGCACTCTTATGGTGCGTGGGAGTCGGAGTTCAATTGCATTGCTTCCTTTGAAGCTAATAATTTCATATGGTCCTAACCATTTCTCCGAGAGCTTCTTTGAAGGTCGTGGGAGTTTTAGGCCATCTGTGCTTAGCCAAACCTTGTCTCCTACTTTGTATTGCGGAGCTTCTGATCTATGTTTATCTGCTTGGATTTTCATATGTTTTTGTGCTTTTTCTAGATTTTCTTTTGTTTCTTTTAGGGTTTGTTCGATTTCATCAGCGAGTAAAGAAGCAGCGGGTGCTTTAGTCGTGTGATTTTCTATTCCTATTTTTGGTTCATATGTGTGAGTAATGCTAAATGGGGTTTTCTGTGTAGAGGTTTGCTTTTTCGAGTTATATGAGAATTGCGCAATGGGTAACCATTCTGACCATTCGTGTTGTTTTTCAGCGGTGAATAGTCGGAGGTATTGTTGTAGATCTCTATTCATACGTTCCGTTTGTCCGTCTGTTTGCGGATGACGTGCGGTAGAGAGTTTAGGCGTAATGCCACGGCATTTGCATAAGTCTTTCATGACTTGTGATGCGAATTGTGGGCCTCGGTCCGAAACTATTGTTTTGGGAAGTCCGTGATGCTTCCATACGTGTGTGAGGTACAGTCTAGCTGTTTGTAGGGCATTGACAGATTTAGTGCAGGGGATGAATTCGACTTCTTTGGAGAATCGATCAACAACCACTAGGATTGAGTCAAATCCATTTGATTCAGGGAAATCTGTCATGAAATCTGCACTGATGTGTTCCCATGGAAGATCCGGAATTTCCAATGGTAGTAGCTTTCCAGCAGGTGCAGTATTGATGCCTTTGAAACGTGCACATCTATCGCAATGAGATACGTAATCTTTGGCAAGTGTGGGCATTCCAGGCCAGGTATAGCTACGCTGTAGCAGTTCTAGGGTTCGATCTATTCCTGGATGTCCAGCTACAGGAATGTCATGATGTAGCCGTATAATTTCCATGCGAAGATCCCGATCATTCGGCACGAAGATCCGATTTTTCTTGTCATAGAGAAGTTCGTCTTTTTCTGTGCAGATGCCATGTTGCTTGCAAAGCTTAATGGCTTCTGATTCGCGAACTTTCCATGTTGCTTTCTTTATCTTTTCTAGAATGTCGTCATTATCTGTGGCTATGTGCACTGATGTAGCGGCTATTCGTTCTGGAGGGATGACTAAGACTTGCTTATTGTCATCTTCGATTCCTTTTGCGTGATCTTCTCTTCGGGAGAGAGCATCGGCTTTTCCCATTTGTGATCCGGCTTTATGGATCCATTTGAAATTGAAACGAGAGAGATACTGTGACCATCTGGCTTGTCGTCTGTTTAGATCTTGCCGTTGCATAAACCATTGAAGGTTCGCATGATCATTCCAAATTTCAAATTCCTGTTTTGCACCTTCTAGATAATGTCTCCATTGTTCTAGACTTCGGATAACGCTCAGCATTTCCTTGTCTGCAATTGGATAGTTACGTTCTTCTGGAGACATGGAGTGTGATGAAAATGCGACAGGATGCCATATGCCATCTTGTTCTATAGATAGAATGGCACCAGTTGCAAAATTAGATGCATCGGTTTCTAGGCGGAATTTCTTGTCATTGTCTGGGAATGCAAGAATGGGAGCCGTGGTGAATTTCCCTTTTAGCGTGTCAAATGCTTCTTGTTGTGGTTCCTTCCATGAGAAAGGTGTGTCTTTCTTGGTAAGATCATTCAGGGGTCGTGCGACTTGTGCGTAATCCTGAATGAAGCGGCGATAGAAGTTTGCTAATCCTAAGAAGCTTCTAACTCCTCGGACGGTAGTCGGAGTTGGCCATTCAGTAATTGCCTTGACTTTGTCATCATCCATTTTGATACCTTGTGGAGTTATTGTCATGCCCAGGAATTCAACTTCTTTGGTGTGAAAGTGACACTTTTCCGGTTTAACAAATAGGTCATTCTCTTCTAGGCATGAGAGGACTTTGAGAACTATTTTGGCGTGTTCCCTTATGTCATCTGTCTTCGTAAAGATCAAGATGTCATCGATGTAGACAACTACGGCATCTTCCATATCTGCAAGTAATTCATTCATCATTGTTTGGAAGGTTGCTGGGGAGTTGCAGAGACCAAAATACATGACTAGTGGTTCGAAAGATCCTCTGTGGCAAACGAAAGCGGCTTTCCATTCGTCGCCTTCTTTGATTCGGATATTGTTGTAACCCCATCTGAGATCCATCTTGGTAAATAGTTTAGCTCCTTTTAGTTTATCGACCAATTGGGAAATCAGAGGTAGCGGGTAATTGTTTTTCACTGTGTGTTCATTGAGATATCTGTAATCCTGTACCATGCGCTTCATTTCATCTTTCTTTGGAACGAAGAACACAGGAGATGTCTGTGGGGATGTAGAGCGGCGGATGTATCCTTTTTGGAGTTGATCGTCAATGAACGCACTGACTTCTTCTTGTTCCTGTGGAGATAGAGGGATCAATCGGCCTTTCTTTGGCACAAAAGATTCTTTGAGATCTATGGCGTGATCCCATGGTTTACGTGTGGGCATGTGCTCGGATTCTTTCTTCTTGAAAAGATGAATGAACTTGTGGTAGAATTGGGGAACAAGTTCTTCCGGGGTTTTCTCTGGTGATTTATCCTTTTCGGGACTTTCTTTCTTGAGCCCATAGACGTGATTTAATGCCACACGTTCTTGTTCTTCTATCTGCCGTGAGAACGAAGATTTCTGTTGGAGATCTCGACAAGTCCATGGACAGCGTGTCATGGTTACTTTGCCTCGTGACCAATCTATTTCTGGGTTATGGTTCTTTAGCCATGTGTATCCTAGAATAACCTGATTCTTTCCAAGATTGGTTACTTCAGCTGTTGTCTTCTCATGATATCCTTGGTAGTCGATGATTATTTCTGCATAGTGTGTGATGTCTCCTGCGGAGTTTCTACTTCCATCGACATTGTACACTGCTAATTGGTGCCTAAGAGGCGAAAGGGGCAATTTGAGCTTTTTGGCCCAAGATTTGTCGATGAAAATTGTGTTAGCACCTGAGTCCAGCAGGGCTTCTGCGGATGTGAACTGTTTGCCATTAATAGGTGCTATGCTGATGGATAGGGTAATCTCTCTGGAATTGTTCCCACGAATACGGATTTGGTCTGGGATTTCGTTATCTATTGTGTTAATGGAATTAAGCACCGGTTTCAAGTCCTGGCCGAGCTCACTTGAATGAGACCCCGTTAGACTATTGTTAGATTGTTTCTTGTTAGCTTTGGCGATCTGGACACCCAGTTTGTCTAGATCGCTTTGGCTTTTCCCTTGGCTTTTTCCTCTGTTTCAAGGAAGGAAGCCTTCATCTCGTCAAATTCCAATTGTGAATCGTGAGGTTCTTCAGGGTCTGAGTTCAAGGTTCGAGCTTGGCGTGTGCTCTTTCCTTTGTAGTTCCTACAATTGTTCTTGTATTCACCTCGTGACCATCCACAGTTTCAGCAGCGTGTGGAGGGTTGTTTACAATCACGTGCGAGGTGTGGACCAAGACAATTATAGCATTTGCCTCTCAAGGAAGTTCTGTTCGCAGCACCAATGTCCATGGGTGCGCCTCGACCTGGTTGTATTCCGTATTTGGTGAACCTTGGCTGAGGTGGCGGGCGTGAGTTATTCTGGTATGAAGTGCTCCCAGAATAGGATCGGAATGGATTTCCTGTGGATCGTTCTAATCTCATTCTTTCGTATTCCTTTCCAATGTTTACATAGTCATCTAGGAGCTCTTGCACGGTATTGGCCCGGTTCATATTTAGGGCTTGTTGTTGATAGATGCGGAAGTCAACTGCCTTTCTTAGTATGGTTAGACTGTGCTCTTCTGAGATTCCTGATTCTTGGAAAAGGATGATGAAGAGCTGTGAGAACGAATGGATGTCCATGGATCCTTGTTTGAGAACTTCTAGCTTCTTCAAGCTTTCGTGCGCTAGAACCTCTATCTGGAAGAAGCCTCGGACTTTGGCTTCTAATTCGACTAAAGTTAGCCAGGCAGCATCTCCCGGGGGAACCGGAGGTGTTCCTACTGGAATTGCAGAATTCCTTTCACATGATTCTAATGTTAGGAGTGCAAACCTGGATGCTTTTCCATTCATCCGTGAGAGAATTGCCACCGTGCGGAGTTGATTTGTGTCCCAAGTTTGTTGTGCAGCCCACAGCTTGGTTTGGAGCCACCATAAGCAGAAGGCGGGGCGGTTTCCATCCCAGTAGCCTGGATCTGCAATCTTCTTGGTAACGTCTTTCTTTCTTTCCGCATTAGCATTCGTTTGTTCTAAAGTTAGCGCATTGAGTGCGTCAATGAGGTCCTGTACATCGGTTCCGTGAGACATGTTTATTTATGTCCTCATGAGAGTTTTCTGGCTTGTTTGAGTAAACAAGAATAAGGAGAGTTCTTTGGATATGCGTTAGAGAGCTTTCGTTGAGTGAGTTTAGTAATAGAAGATTGAAAACATTGGCGTTTTTCTTTAGTGAATTTGGTATGTCTGTTTACACAGTCCAGTGTGCTAGTTCTCTGGTTCAGGAGCGGGTAATTCGACAGAAGGGTTCCTTCTTTGGTAAGGAGGAGGTGCGGCGCAATCGGCAACAGAAATGCCATAAACGGAAAATTGGTTTACGCGGGGTAAATTTCGTGGAGCAGGGAAATACGAATGATCTGACGCTTCTGATTCTTCCCTTTGAGAGTGAAGAGGGGAAATATTTGTTTGATTGGCTGGGGTGGGAGGTCTGACTCTGACTGGAATAGGTTCTTCCTCTTCCTTTTCTTCTTCTTCTGACTCTTGTTCTACTTCTTGTTCAGGGACAATAGGATGGATTTTGAAAACAGTATAGGTATATTCAATTGAACCGCAGAGGTCTCCTGAGACTACTTTGTGGCCTAAGAGTAGGTAAACCCCTATGAGGAGGTAGGAGAGGTACCAATAATCTAATCCTAGTTGCAGTGCGAGGGAGGCGAGAGCGAGGAGTAGTACTCTTGTAGGTACGGTCTTTTCTATGTACCCTTCTTTTCTTTTTATTCTCTCTAGGCAGACTCCGTTCTGGTGGTACGCTAGCTCTCTGTCCGCGATCCGGAAGGATAGATCCTTCGCCAGTAATCTCATCTGCTGTTGCTCGTCGAAAACGTCGAGATAACTCCCAACGCAGATCTGGTGGAGTTTGTGGTGAGACATGTTGGAAATAATGTATTAGGAATCGGATCCTACTTTGGATAGAGAATTGGGGGACTGGTTCAAAGGCGGCTGGTTGGAAGCAGGGTCCTAGAAAAGCCCAGTCAACGGGTTTGGCGAGTTCGGGAGGCGGTTGTTGGAACGGATAGTAGGGATCGAATCTATCCCTATATTCTCTGATGTGGTTCTCGACTTCGGGGTCGAGAGGGTTCTGGCGGGGTTGGTTAGACCTTGGGTCTCTAGGGGGTAACGGGATTCTTACGAGGAGGTTGAGTCGACCGAGTAGGTCGGCGGGGTCGAATCTAGAGTAAGGGCCGATGCTCCCACGGGCAGGGCTAGGAGAGCGGGAGAGAGGAGTGTCGGGCTGTGGGATAACTTCTTGATCATTGGGATCCTGGATCCCTTCTCTAAGACGTCCTGTGGCGGAGTTGTAGACCTCGAAGATGTCGTATGCGGGGTAGGTGATTGATGGCACTAGAGGTGAGCCTTGTCAGATGTCGCCCTTGACCTTATCTAAAGGAAGGTTCTTACTTGTTACTATAATGATACCGGTTTTGCTAGTTTCAAGATCAAGTAATTCGGCTTGCAGGTAGCTAGTCTGCAAGGGGAAGATTAGTACAGTCTTGTTCTAATGAAACACTCAACAACTCACCTAGAGCGCTGAAGTGCTTGTGTCAGAACAATAGAGGTAGTCAGGCAAGTGGAGAGCTGATGAGGAGAACTCCAGGAGAACAAGACTGAGGGGGATGCCCTTTAGACTCCTGGTTTATATACTATTGGTGTGTTTGTATCTATTTGGTATGAACCTTAACTACTAGCCAATAGCAAAAGTAGATCGTACAGCAATGCGCAGCAAGCTGAGTAAGAACAATAGAAATGATGAGTAAGGATTGACTGTGGCACAGCAATCTTAGTAAGAAAAGTAATCAAGAATGAGTAATCAAGAGTAAGCATATATGAGTAAGCAGAAAGATAGTCCGTGTCACGTGACAAGTGTCATGTGATCAGATCACGTGATCAAGTCACGTGACTATTGTACAAGATATTCGACTAAGTCCAAAAGTAAAGCTGAGTCAAGTGAAAGCGTAGTGAAGTGAGTAAAAGTGTAGGATAAGAAAGGTAAGAAATGTACCGTTTGTAACAAAATTCATATGCTCAGATGACGATGCGATTGACTAACGTCTCGCTCCGAATCAAAAGCAACAACCTGAATTATGATGTGACTATGTCGCTCTTAATCCATGGTTAACAAGATCTCGCGTATAGTTTTGCTACATGCAAACCTAACAGTGATTGACATAAGACCCTTATGGGGTCGCTATGTCAGTATGATCTAATAGGCTCTGACTGTGAAATCATTAGTTTTCTCTCATTATAATTCTTTCGAATTACAAAACTAACGCGTCTGCCTACAGATCTAACCAACTTTTAACCTCAATCAATCAAAAATGTCTACTTCAAAAGATGTTACCTCTGCATTCGGTTCTGTCCCTACCCTTGATGGGACAAACTACCAGCGCTGGTCGGCAAAGATTAAGACCTATCTTCAAGCTAACCAGTGTTTCTACATTACAAAGAAATCTGATGACCCAGCCGACGATGACTGGGAAAAGAATACCAAGAAGGCGATCGGCATTATGAAAATAAAGATGACTGATGCCCTCCAGCACCAATAGAGGGACATCGACAATGCTAAGCTCCTTTGGGACAGCATTGAGGCGGAATACACGAAGGTCTCCCTCACTACCGTCCACGCCGTTTACAATGAGCTACACGATATAACATTCCCCGCGAACAATCACCCTGGCCCCACGTTCTCTGCCATCCGCGACAAGTTCGTGCATCTTGCGGATTACCAATTCCCTATCGCAGAAAGGACCCAAATCCTTCTGCTTCTATCCAAAGTATACAAAATCCCATACATGACGTTGTTCACACAATTTATCAACACCAGGTCTGGCGAGTATACAAAACTCGTCAAACGTGTTCGACAAGTCACGACCACCGCCGCAGACGGCACCGTAACCATTGCCGCGGTACCATACGAGGAGCCTGGGGAGCTCGGGATCAGCATCGCCGAGATTGAAGAAAATGTCACGCTATCGTGGCATCACCACGTCACTACACGCAAGGCCGGGACTTCACAAGGGAACGGACAATCAGTTATCAACAATCGAGTATCAGCGGTCAAGAACAAGGGGAAGGACCCCAATTTCACTCAACAACAACAGCAGCAACAACAACAACAACCTCCCACATTGCATGACGACAACGGAAATAAGGAGAAGAAGAGAGGAGGCAGATCGGCCGAGGGAAAGGCCAAACAAAATCGCCGTAACAAGCAATACAAAGAGACTCACGTGCATATCGCGCAGGAAGAATCCTTTGCATTCACCTCTTGGATGCCGCCCGTCACGATAGACCCTGCCTCTACATCCTTCTCCACTCCCGTCGAAGACCCTCGATGACTTGCGCACACACCCGGTGTGCAACACTTCGGACCGCCTGCTTTCAAACATACCCAGAAGGCCATCAATCTCGCTCGACGGATTGGGTGCATGCCCACTACACAAACTCTTCGCCACCTTGACAAGGTGGCTAATCAGGTCGAGCAGTTTGACCCAACGCCCGAAGTATACAAACGTCCCGCTAAGCACCCACACTTGATGGAGCGCATCGACTGTTCCACACCGGTAGCAAGCATTGAGGAACTGCCTGACGATGAAGACGAAGTAGTTGTATCGCCGCCGCCATCTCCTGTCCCATTCTCGTCAACATCATCCGCTGTCTCTGCCCCCGTGGTCAATTTACCACGTTACCGCCGCAACAACACCTTCAGTGTTGAAATTGAATATATTCCTCCCTCCACAGAAGAAGACTCAGTCTCTCTGGGAGAACACGACATAGACAAGTATATATCTTGCTTCTATGACCCAACGATAAGCGACGATGAAGAGCTGAACAAGCTCGAAAATCATTTCTTCAATTTTAATCATGACGATGTGGACATGGACAACAAGTACGTTTTTCGTTCCTCACATCTAAACACTAACTCACAAGTTTCTTATTCACAGGAATATGTAGAGTACATACTTTCTTGTACATTAGATAGCGATTGGAATGACAAGTTGTCTTTGTCTGAAATTCAATCTAAAATGTGTGATACATGTCTGAAGTCCAACACAGAATACCCAGATGATATCTGGATTCTTGATTCAGGTGCCTCATCGCACTTCACATTTAATGAAACACTCAACAACTCACCTAGAGCGCTGAAGTGCTTGTGTCAGAACAATAAAGGTAGTCAGGCAAGTGGAGAGCTGATGAGGAGAACTCCAGGAGAACAAGACTGAGGGGGGACGCCCTTCAGACTCCTGGTTTATATACTATTGGTGTGTTTGTACCTATTTGGTATGAACCTTAACTACTAGCCAATAGCAAAAGTAGATCGTACAGCAGTGCGCAGCAAGCATAGCCTTGCGCAGTAAGCTGAGTAAGAACAATAGAAATGATGAGTAAGGATTGACTGCGGCGCAGCAATCTTAGTAAGAAAAGTAATCAAGAATGAGTAAGCAAGAGTAAGCATATATGAGTAAGCGGAAAGATGGTCCGTGTCACGTGACGAGTGTCAGGTGATCAGGTCACGTGATCAAGTCACGTGATCAAGTCACGTGACTATTGTACAAGATATTCGACTAAGTCCAAAAGTAAAGCTAAGTCAAGTAAGAGCATAGTGAAGTAAGTAAAAGTGTAGGATAAGAAAGGTAAGAAATGTACCGTTTGTAACACTACCCCCTCTCTATGGATTGCATTCCAGGCAATCACGACCTTTCTTTCGTTATGCCTCGAAATTGTACACCGCTATGAAGCTGTTGGCAGTAGTAAGATTGGTGTCACTATGAACAGTAGCACTGTCATTACCATTTTCTTCATCTGCAGCATCTCCAGCTTCGCTCCATGTTGGATGGAATCCGGACCAGCCATTGAGGTCATTAGCTACTGCTTCTGCCTCATTCTTTTGGCGAACTGGTAAGGTTCTTTCCATTAGAGCGTCGTGCTGCTCTTTTTCCCTAGCTCTGAAGTCACGAGAGTAGACTTCATAGCTGTATCCTTCTTGTTCGATCCAGTACTTGTCTGGCATCGTGACGCTAAATCCTTTGAACGTATTGCGACCATTAGTGGTGTCGCGCATTATTTCTAATGTTATCCCCTTGCCGTCCCGGATGGAGCCACGCACGTATGACCAAATCATGAGCCCTAAGAAGAATGCGATTATACTCCCAAGGGTAAAGATGCCTGAAACGAACAATGTGCTGTTCTCGAGGAGAACGACACAGAGCGTAAAGATCGACACCATATAGGTGATCAGGAGACCGAAGTCGATCCATGACCACGGTACGGGTGCCAGGGGGGTGGGGCGAGCTGGTGTGTCGATGTTTCCGACGTTGGCGTGGTTGGCAAGGTAGTCGTCGATGATTGCGTTTGCGTGGAATTGGGTGAAGGAGTTGGGGAAAGCAGACATGAAGGGTGGTGGTGGGGTTGTAGAGGTGGTGAATGAAGTTGCTTGGAGGGGTATTAGGAGCGAGGCTCGACTAATGACTGGGAGGAGAGACGAGTTCTGGTCTGTTTAGGCTGAAACAGCGAGTCCTTTATACTGCTTCATGATGATTATATAAGCTGTCTTCCGCAGCAGTTGCTGTGAAGTTTTCGTAAGGTTTGAACAGCTTTTCAAAATCAACCTGAGTCATGCGGAGCAGACGGGGAGCCGATGGATTCTTTTTATAGAATTCCTTTATTGCGTCCGGCGCGTTAGCGAGATTTGATCGGGGTTCCCACGTTCTATCCGTTTCGTCGTACCCTTTCCAGTGAATTAGGAATTCGAGTCGTTTTCCTCTCAATCTGGAGTCCACTATGTAGTCAACTTCGTATTCATCATCTCGATCTTCAGTGACTAGCACTGGCCCTGGTTGGTCAGCTTTCTGTCCGGGCAGTCGTTCCTTGTAAGGTTTGACTTTGGCTATATTGAACACGTTGTGCACTCTCATGGTGCGTGGGAGTCGGAGTTCAAGTGCGTTGCTTCCTTTGAAGCTAATAATTTCATATGGTCCTAACCATTTCTCCGAGAGCTTCTTTGAAGGTCGTGGGAGTTTTAGGCCATCTGTGCTTAGCCAAACCTTTTCTCCTACTTTGTATTGCGGAGCTTCTGATCTATGTTTATCTGCTTGGATTTTCATATGTTTTTGTGCTTTTTCTAGATTTTCTTTTGTTTCTTTTAGGGTTTGTTCGGTTTCATCAGCAAGTAAAGAAGCAGCGGGTGCTTTAGTCGTGTGATTTTCTATTCCTATTTTTGGTTCGTATGTGTGAGTAATGCTAAATGGGGTTTTCTGTGTAGAAGTTTGCTTTTTCGAGTTATACGAGAATTGCGCAATGGGTAACCATTCTGACCATTCTTGTTGTTTTTCAGCGGTGAATAGTCGGAGATATTGTTGTAGATCTCTATTCATACGTTCTGTTTGTCCATCTGTTTGCGGATGACGTGCGGTAGAGAGTTTAGGCGTTATGCCAAGGCGTTTGCATAAGTCCTTCATGACTTGTGATGCGAATTGTGGACCTCGGTCCGAAACTATTGTTTTGGGAAGTCCGTGATGCTTCCATACGTGTGTGAGATACAGTCTAGCTGTTTGTAGGGCATTGACAGATTTAGTGCAGGGGATGAATTCGACTTCTTTGGAGAATCGATCAACAACCACTAGGATTGAGTCGAATCCATTTGATTCAGGGAAATCTGTCATGAAATCTGCACTGATGTGTTCCCATGGAAGATCCGGAATTTCCAATGGTAGTAACTTTCCAGCAGGTGCAGTATTGATGCCTTTGAAACGTGCGCATCTATCGCAACGAGATACGTAATCTTTGACAAGTGTGGGCATTCCAGGCCAGGTATAGCTACGCTGTAGCAGTTCTAGGGTTCGATCTATTCCTGGATGTCCAGCTACAGGAATGTCATGATGTAGGCGTATAATTTCCATGCGAAGATCCTGATCATTCGGCACGAAGATCCGATTTTTCTTGTCATAGAGAAGTTCGTCTTTTTCTGTGCAGATGCCATGTTGCTTGCAAAGCTTGATGGCTTCTGATTCGCGAACTTTCCATGTTGCTTTCTTTATCTTTTCTAGAATGTCGTCATTATCTGTGGCTATGTGCACTGATGTAGCGGCTATTTGTTCTGGAGGGATGACTAAGACTTGCTTATTGTCATCTTCAATTCCTTTTGCGTGATCTTCTCTTCGAGAGAGAGCATCGGCTTTTCCCATTTGTGATCCGGCTTTATGGATCCATTTGAAATTGAAACGAGAGAGGTACTGTGACCATCTGGCTTGTCGTCTGTTTAGATCTTGCCGTTGCATAAACCATTGAAGGTTCGCATGATCGTTCCAAATTTCAAATTCCTGTTTTGCACCTTCTAGATAATGTCTCCATTGTTCTAGACTTCGGATAACGCTCAGCATTTCCTTGTCTGCAATTGGGTAGTTACGTTCTTCTGGGGACATGGAGTGTGATGAGAATGCGACAGGATGCCATATGCCATCTTGTTCTATAGATAGAACGGCACCAGTTGCAAAATTAGATGCATCGGTTTCTAGGCGGAATTTCTTGTCATTGTCTGGGAATGCAAGAATGGGAGCCGTGGTGAATTTTCCTTTTAGCGTGTCAAACGCTTCCTGTTGTGGTTCCTTCCATGAGAAAGGAGTGTCTTTCTTGGTGAGATCATTCAGGGGTCGTGCGACTTGCGCATAATCCTGAATGAAGCGGCGATAGAAGTTTGCTAATCCTAAGAAGCTTCTAACTCCTCGGACTGTAGTCGGAGTTGGCCATTCGGTAATTGCCTTGACTTTGTCATCATCCATTTTGATACCTTGTGGAGTTATTGTCATGCCAAGGAATTCAACTTCTTTGGTGTGAAAGTGACACTTTTCTGGTTTAACGAATAGGTCATTCTCTTCTAGGCGTGAGAGGACTTTGAGAACTATTTTGGCGTGTTCCCTTATGTCATCTGTCTTCGTAAAGATCAAGATGTCATCGATGTAGACAACTACGGCGTCTTCCATATCTGCAAATAATTCGTTCATCATTGTTTGGAAGGTTGCTGGGGAGTTGCAGAGACCAAAATACATGACTAGTGGTTCGAAAGATCCTCTATGACAAACGAAAGCGGCTTTCCATTCATTGCCTTCTTTGATTCGAATATTGTTGTAACCCCATCTGAGATCCATTTTGGTAAATAGTTTAGCTCCTTTTAGCTTATCGACCAATTGGGAAATCAGAGGTAGCGGGTAATTGTTTTTCACTGTGTGTTCATTGAGATATCGGTAGTCCTGTACCATGCGCTTCTTTCCATCTTTCTTTGGAACGAAGAACACAGGAGATGTCTGCGGGGATGTAGAGCGGCAGATGTATCCTTTTTGGAGTTGATCGTCAATGAACGCACTGACTTCTTCTTGTTCCTGTGGAGATAGAGGGATCAATCGGCCTTTCTTTGGCACGAAAGATTCTTTGAGATCTATGGCATGATCCCATGGTTTACGTGTGGGCATACGCTCGGATTCTTTCTTCTTGAAAAGGTGAATGAACTTGTGATAGAATTGGGGAACAAGTTCTTCCGGGGTTTTCTCTGGTGTTTTACCCTTTTCGGGAGTTTCTTTCTTGAGCGCATAGACGTGATTTAATGCCACACGTTCTTGTTCTTCTATCTGCCGTGAGAACGAAGATTTCTGTTGGAGATCTCGACAAGTCCATGGGCAGCGTGTCATGGATACTTTGCCTCGTGACCAGTCTATTTCCGGATTATGGTTCTTTAGCCATGTGTATCCTAGAATAATCTGGTTCTTTCCAAGATTGGTCACTTCAGCTGTTGTCTTCTCCCGATGTCCTTGGTAGTCGATGATTATTTCTGCATAGTGTGTGATGTCTCCTGCGGAGTTTCTACTTCCGTCAACATTGTACACTGCTAGTTGGTGCCTGAGGGGCGAAAGGGGCAATTTGAGCTTCTTGGCCCAAGATTTGTCGATGAAGATAGTGTTAGCACCTGAGTCCAGCAGGGCTTCTGCGGGTGTGAACTGTTTGCTATTAATGGGTGCTATGCTGATGGGTAGGGTAATTTCTCTGGAATTGTTCCCACGAATACGGATTTGGTCTGGGATTTCGTTGTCTATTGTTTTAACGGAATTAAGCACCGGTTTCAAGTCCCGGCCGAGCTCACTTGAATGAGACCCCGTTAGACTATTGTTAGATTGTTTGTTGTTAGCTTTGGCGACCTGGACACCCAGTTTGTCTAGATCGCTTTGGCTTTTCCCTTGCCTTCTTCCTCTGTTTCAAGGAAGGAAGCCTTCATCTCGTCGAATTCCAATTGTGAATCGTGAGATTCTTCAGGGTCTGAGTTCAAGGTTCGAGCTTGGCGTGTGCTCTTTCCTTTGTAGTTCCTACAATTGTTCTTGTGTTCACCTCGTGACCATCCACAGTTTCGGCAGCGTGTGGAAGGTTGTTTACAATCACGTGCGAGGTGTGGACCGAGACAATTATAGCATTTGCCTCTTAAGGAAGTTCTATTTGCAGCACCAATGTCCATGGGTGCGCCTCGACCTGGTTGTGTTCCATATTCGGTGAACTTTGGCTGAGGTGGCGGGCGTGAGTTGTTCTGGTATGACGTACTCCCAGAATAGAGTCGGAACGGATTTCCTGTGGATCGTTCTAATCTCATTCTTTCGTATTCCTTTCCAATGGTTACGTAGTCATCTAGGAGTTCTTGCACGGTATTGGCCCGGGTCATATTTAGGGCTTGTTGTTGATAGATGCGGAAGTCAACTGCCTTTCTTAGTATGGTTAGACCGTGCTCTTCTGAGATTCCTGATTCTTGGAAAAGGATGATGAAGAGCTGTGAGAACGAATGGATATCCATGGATCCTTGTTTGAGAGCTTCTAGCTTCTTCAAACTTTCGTGCGCTAGAACCTCTATCTGGAAGAAGCCTCGGACTTTGGCTTCTAATTCGGCTAAAGTTAGCCAGGCGGCGTCTCCTGGACGGGCCGGAGGTGTTCCTACTGGAATTTCGGAATTTCTTTCACATGCTTCTAATGTTAGGAGTGCGAACCTGGATGCTTTTCCATTCATCCGTGAGAGAATTGCCACGGTGCGGAGTTGATTTGTGTCCCAAGTTTGTTGAGCAGCCCATAGCTTGGTTCGGAGCCACCATAAGCGGAAGGCGGGGCGGTTTCCATCCCAATAGCCTGGGTCAGCAATCTTCTTGGTAACATCTCTCTTTCTTTCTGCATTGGCATTTGTTTGTTCTAAAGTTAGCGCGTTGAGCGCGTCAATGAGGTCTTGTACGTCATTTCCGTGAGACATGTTTATTTATGTTTTCGTGAGAGTTTTCTGGCTTGTTTGAGTAAACGAGAATAAGGAGAGTCCTTTGGATATGCGTTAGGGAGCTTTCGTTGAGCGAGTTTGGTAATAGAAGATTGAAAACGTTGACGTTTTTCTTTAGTGAGTTTGGTATGTCTGTTTACACAGTCCAGTGTGCTAGTTCTCTGGTTCAGGAGCGGGTAACTCGGCAGAAGGGTTCCTTCTTTGGTAAGGCGGAGGTGCGGCGCGATCGGCAACAGAAATGCCGTAAACGGAAAATTGGTTTACGCGAGGTAAGTTTCGTGGAGCTGGGAAATATGAATGATCCGACGCTTCTGATTCTTCTCTTTGAGAGTGAGGAGGAGAGATATTTCTTTGATTGGCTGGAGTGGGAGGTCTGACTCTGACTGGAATAGGTTCTTCCTCTTCTTCTTCTTCTTCTGTCTCTTGTTCTACTTCTTGTTCAGGTTCTTGTTCAGGGGCTACAGGATATATTGCAAAGGTTGTGTAGACTATTTCACAGGAACCGTTGAGGTTTCCTGAGACTACTTGATGGCCTAAGATAAGGTAGATGGCCGTAAGGGCGTAGGGGAGGTAGCAGTACCCTAATCCTAATTGCCCTAGTAGCGAGGTGAGAGCGAGGAGTAGTACTTTTGTAGGTATTGTCTTTTCTATGTACTTTACGCTTCTTCCTCTTCTCTGTAGTCTGACCCCGTTCTGGTGGTAGGTCAGTTCCCGATCGGCGATTCGGAAGAGCAGATCCTTCGCCAATAATCTCCTCTGGTGTGGCCCTGAGAAAACGTCGAGATAGAGCCCAACGTTGATCTGGTGGAGTGTGTGGTGAGACGTGTTGGAAATAGTGAATGAGGAAATGGATCCTACTTTGGACCGAGAATTGGGGAACCGGTTCGAAGTTAGCCGGTTGGAATCTGGGACCTAAGGGGGACCAGTCAACGGGTTCGGCAAGTTCCGGGGGTGGTTGCTGGAATGGGTAGAAGGGATCGAATCTGTCCCTATATTCCCTAATGTGGTCCTCGACTTCGGGGTCGAGAGGGTTCTGACGGGGTTGGTTAAGCCTAGGGTCTCTAGTGGGTAATGGTATCCTTACAAGAAGTTGGAGACGACCGAGTAGGTCAGCAGGGTCGAAGCGGGAGTAGGGGCCAACGCTCCCACGAGCAGGGCTAGGAGAACGAGAGAGTGGGGTGTCGGGTTGTGGGATAATCTCTTGGTCGTTAGGGTCTTGGACCCAATCTCTGAGA
Source organism: Chalciporus sphaerocephalus (assembly GCA_038094055.1). Taxonomy (NCBI): domain Eukaryota; kingdom Fungi; phylum Basidiomycota; class Agaricomycetes; order Boletales; family Boletaceae; genus Chalciporus; species Chalciporus sphaerocephalus. The sequence continues at coordinate 18,348 of JBBPTH010000137.1, read as the reverse complement.
CGACCGGTAGCAGGGTCGTGGGTTTCAAAGATGTCGTACCCGGGGTATGTGATGTTAGTGCGGACTGGTGGGTATGTGTTGCGGAACACTAGTGGTGAGCCTCTGTCAGTTATCGTCCTCGACCTTGTCTAAAGGGAGGTCCTTACTTGTTTTCAATTGGAGTACTGGTTTACTCGTTTCAAGAACTAGAGGATTCGGCTTGCAGGTAGCTAGTCTGCAAGGGGAAAGTTAGTAAAGTCTTGTTCTAATGAAACACTCAACAACTCACCTAGAGCGCTGAAGTGCTTGTGTCAGAACAATAAAGGTAGTCAGGCAAGTGGAGAGCTGATGAGGAGAACTCCAGGAGAACAAGACTGAGGGGGACGCCCTTCAGACTCCTGGTTTATATACTATTGGTGTGTTTGTACCTATTTGGTATGAACCTTAACTACTAGCCAATAGCAAAAGTAGATCGTACAGCAATGCGCAGCAAGCATAGCCTTGCGCAGTAAGCTGAGTAAGAACAATAGAAATGATGAGTAAGGATTGACTGCGGCGCAGCAATCTTAGTAAGAAAAGTAATCAAGAATGAGTAAGCAAGAGTAAGCATATATGAGTAAGCGGAAAGATGGTCCGTGTCACGTGACGAGTGTCAGGTGATCAGGTCACGTGATCAAGTCACGTGACTATTGTACAAGATATTCGACTAAGTCCAAAAGTAAAGCTAAGTCAAGTAAGAGCATAGTGAAGTAAGTAAAAGTGTAGGATAAGAAAGGTAAGAAATGTACCGTTTGTAACATTTAATCTGTTCGATTTCTCCGAGTACAAGGAATATGACAAGCCTCGCCCAGTGCGAATGGCAGCTGGTCCTACTTATGCTCTAGCAGAAGGTACCATCATCATCGAGTATAAGAATCTTTATAAAGAAAGCTCAACTGTATGCTTATCACCAACGATATACATGCCTAATTCAGGCGTTAAGTTAGTCTCATTGGGTACCATTCTAAAAGACAAGAATATGTATGTCAGGTCACATGAAATATACTTTGACATATGTCATTGTCAGAAGAGATCTCCAATCCTTCAATTCCATACACATCCTGGATCAATGATGTACATGATGCGCGCTAATATTATTCATCCTGAGCACAATCAGATTGCCTCGCTATACATGACGGATTATGATCTGATACATCGAAGACTCGGACATGCTTCTAAGAAAGTTATAAAACACGCACACAAACATCTGAAAGATTTCCCTGTGGTAAATGCGCCTGCGGACGAACATGTTTGCCCTGGCTGCCAACTAGGCAAGCAACCCAATAGGCCTTTTCCACAAACGGAAAAACGCGCTTCTAAAGCGTTTGAACTGATTCATTCAGATCTTAAGTCATACGAGGTAGAATCGTATTATTAAAAAAAATATATCATCATATTCTACGATGATTATTCGTCAATGTCTTGGATTAAGTCTTTGCGAAATAAAAATGATGCATTGACGGCCACAAGACAATTTATAAAATACGTCCATACACAATGGAACAGCCAAATCAAAGGCTGGATGTCTGATGCCGGAGGAGAATATAAGTCTCATGCTTTCGATGAGATGCTTCAAAATGAAGGCATTGAGATATATCAGTCTGCTCCCTATGCACACCAGCAAAACGGCAGAGCCGAAAGACACATTAGGACACTTATGGACAAAGCTCAAGCGATGCATCTTCACGCTTGCTTACTCCCTTCATTTTGGGAATTTGCGGTTCAACAAGCAAAGTATCTCCATAATCATCTCCCTAACAGGAGACTAAATTGGAAAACACCGCATGAGGTCATAACTGGCCACAAACCATCTCTAGAACACGTTAGAGTATTTGGATGTGGCGCCTATATGCACATTCCTGAAGAAATACATGGTGGAAAACTACAACCGAAATCGCAATTAATGATATATCTTGGTGTATCTCCCACCAATGATGCGAACATGTTATTTTTGCGAAATAATAATGCAATCTTTACTTCCACACATGCAGTGTTCGACGAAAATCTATTCCCGAAATGTCTGAATTCCAGACCACACCCTGTCGTGTCACTGCCTAAACAGCAAACACACAACGGTGATAACAATAAACATCCCATAAGCAACGATGAGGAATTTCCAGTTCCACTCACTTCAAACAAAGAACGTTCTGTATTACCTGAATTAGATACTTCTGAGACAACAGATGATACAATGCCTACTTCTCGCGATTCTAGCTCAGAGCCTGAACCAGCGAATGAACAAATACCTGAACCGGTAACACCACCTAGGCGTGTCCCCATTCAAAATGCACCACCTGCATTACCACCTAAGAGCGAAAGGACTGGACGGATTGAACATCCTCAATGCGAACGACGCGTGCCCAATCGCCCTGGAAATGTGTACGGTGAATGACAGCACCCAACTAAGACTGTCAAAGATATTGAACGCCTTTCCAAATGGAAAGAATTAACTGGCCAACAGCCCTCTTCGTCTAGGGATGAGCCAAATATTCCCGGTGGTTTACCCCCATCACCTGCTCCTGCATCTGAGGATTCCGAATCAGAGATTGAACGGTTAACCAGGGAAGAGGGAGTAGGTTTGACTCTCTACTTATGTGCTCGCGCATTTAACAGCGATGAAGTAGCACCCAATTATCATGAATGGTCTTACAAAGACCTTCTGCAACTCCCTTCTGACGAACAGAAGCTTTGGCGTGAAGCATGTATGAAAGAACTAAAAATGCTTAAGGAATGCAAAGTTTACCAAGTAGTCTATAGACCCAAAAACCGTAAAGTACTTCAGTGTAGATGGGTGTTCGATGTAAAAACCGACGGTCGTAAACGTGCCAGATTGGTCTCCAGAGGTTTCGAACAAAGAGAAGGAATTGACTATGATGAGATCTTCTCTCTAGTCGTTCGATTTGAGACTGTGCGACAGATGCTTGCACTCGCCGCTCTCGAAGACTGGTACATATCAGGCCTTGATGTGCGATCTGCATATCTATATAGTCATTTAGATAAAGAGATCTATATGGAAGTCCCAGAAGGGTTTGCCGGACCTGAAATGGCTGGCAAGGTCCTCCGACTCCAACGTGCCTTGTATGGCCTTAAATGTTACAAATGTTACATTTCTTACCTTTCTTATCCTACACTTTTACTTACTTCACTACGCTTTCACTTGACTCAGCTTTACTTTTGGACTTAGTCAAATATCTTGTACAATAGTCACGTGACTTGATCACGTGACCTGATCACATGACACTTGTCACGTGACACGGACTATCTTTCTGCTTACTCATATATGCTTACTCTTGATTACTCATTCTTGATTACTTTTCTTACTAAGATTGCTGCGCCGCAGTCAATCCTTACTCATCATTTCTATTGTTCTTACTCAGCTTACTGCGCAAGGCTATGCTTACTGCGCATTGCTGTACGCTCTACTTACGCTATTGGCTAGTAGTTAAGGTTCATACCAAATAGGTACAAATACACCAATAGTATATAAACCAGGAGTCTGAAGGGCGTTCCCCTCAGTCTTGTTCTCCTGGAGTTCTCCTCATCAGCTCTCCACTTGCCTGACTACCTTTACTGTTCTGACACAAGCACTTCAGCGCTTTAGGTGAGTTGTTGAGTGTTTCATTAGAACAAGACTGTACTAACCTTCCCCTTGCAGATTAGCTACCTGCAAGCCGAATCCTCTAGTTCTTGAAACGAGTAAACCAGTACTCCAATTGAAAACCAGTAAGAACCTTCCTTTAGATAAGGTCAAGGGCGACATCTGACAAGGCTCACTTCTAGTGTCATCAATCACTTACCCAGCATACGACATCTTCGAGGTCTACGACCCCGCTACCGGTCACCTTAGAGAAGGGATCCAGGATCCCAACGACCAAGAGATTATCCCACAACCCGACACTCCCCTCTCCTGCTCTCCCAGTCCTGCTCGTGGGAGTGTCGGCCCTTATTCTAGATTTGACCCCGCCGACCTACTTGGTCGCCTCAACCTCCTTGTAAGGATCCCATTACCCACTAGAGACCCAAGGCCTAACCAATCCCGCCAGAACCCTCTCGACCCCGAAGTCGAGAACCATATCAGAGAGTATAGGGACCGCTTTGATCCCTTCTATCCCTTCCAGCAACCGCCCCCAGAACTCGCCGAGCCCGTTGACTGGTCCCCACTAGGACCTAGATTCCAACCGGCTAACTTCGAACCAGTTCCCCAATTCTCGATCCAAAGTAGGATCCGTTTCCTCATTCACTATTTCCAACACGTCTCATCATAAACTCCACCAGATCTGCGTTGGGAGTTATCTCGACGTTTTCTACGAGCAACAACAGACGAGATTGCTGGCGAAGGACCTGTCCTTCCGGATCGCGGACCGAGAACTAGTGTACCACCAGAACGGAGTCAGGCTAGAAAGGATAAGAAGAAGCGAAGGGTACATAGAAAGGACACTGCCTACAAAAGTAATACTCCTCGCTCTCGCCTGCAACTAGGATTAGGTTACTGGTACCTCTCCTACCTCCTCATAGGGACCTACCTAGCCTTAGGCCACAAAGTAGTCTTAGGAGACCTCTGCGGTTCCATTGAATACACCTATACTGTTTTTAAAATCCATCCTATCGCCCCTGAACCAGAAGTAGAACAAGAGTCAGAAGAAGAAGAAGAGGAAGAACCTATTCCAGTCAGAGTCAGACCTCCCACTCCAGCCAATCAAACAAATATTTCCCCTCCTCATTCTCAAAGAGAAGAATCAGAAGTGTCAGATCATTCGTATTTCCCTGCTCCACGAAATTTACCCCGCATAAACCAATTTTCTGTTTATGGCATTTCTGTTGCCGATCGCGCCGCACCTCCTTCTTACCAAAGAAGAAACCCTTCTACCGAGTTACCCGCTCCTGAACCAGAGAACTAGTACACTGGACTGTGTAAGCAGATATACCAAACTCACTAAAGAAAAACGCCAATGTTTTCAAACTTCTATTACCAAACTTGCTCAACGAAAGCTCTCTAACGCATATCCAAAGGACTCTCCTTATTCTCGATTACTTAAACAAGCCAGAAAACTCTCACAAAAACATAAATAAACATGTCTCACAGAGCTGACGTACAAGACCTCATTGACGCGCTCAACGCGCTAACTTTAGAACAAACGAATGCTAATGAGGAAAGAAAGAAAGACGTTACTAAGAAGATTGCTGACCCAGGCTATTGGGATGGAAGCCGCCCCGCCTTCCACTTATGGTGGCTCCGAACCAAGCTATGGGCTGCTCAACAAACTTGGGACACAAATCAACTCCGCACTGTGGCAATTCTCTCACGGATGAATGGAAAAGCATCCAGGTTTGCACTCCTAACATTAGAATCATGTGAAAGGAATTCCGCAATTCCAGTAGGAACACCTCCGGTTCCCCCAGGAGATGCTGCCTGGCTAACTTTAGTCGAATTAGAAGCCAAAGTCCGAGGCTTCTTCCAGATAGAGGTTCTAGCGCACGAAAGCTTGAAGAAGCTAGAAGTTCTCAAACAAGGATCCATGGACATCCATTCGTTCTCACAGCTCTTCATCATCCTTTTCCAAGAATCAGGAATCTCAGAAGAGCACAGTCTAACCATACTAAGAAAGGCAGTTGACTTCCACATTTATCAACAACAAGCCCTAAATATGACCCGGGCCAATACCGTGCAAGAGCTCCTAAATGACTATGTAAACATTGGAAAGGAATACGAAAGAATGAGATTAGAACGATCCACAGGAAATCCATTCCGATCCTATTCTGGGAGCACTTCATACCAGAATAACTCACGCCCGCCACCTCAGCCAAGGTTCACCAAATACGGAATACAACCAGGTCGAGGCGCACCTATGGATATTGGTGCTGCAAATAGAACTTCCTTAAGAGGCAAATGCTATAATTGTCTTGGTTTGCACCTCGCACGTGATTGTAAACAACCCTCCACACGCTGCCGAAACTGTGGATGGTCACGAGGTGAACACAAGAACAACTGTAGGAACTACAAAGGAAAGAGCACACGCCAAGCTCGAACCTTGAACTCAGACCCTGAAGAACCTCACGATTCACAATTGGAATTTGATGAGATGAAGGCTTCCTTCCTCGAAACAGAGGAAGAAGGAAAGGGAAAAGCCAAAGCGATCTAGACAAACTGGATGTCCAGATCGCCAAAGCTAACAAGAAACAATCTAACAATAGTCTAACAGGGTCTCATTCAAGTGAGCTCGGCCGGGACTTGAAACCGGTGCTTAATTCCGTTAACACAATAGATAACGAAATCCCAGACCAAATCCGTATTCGTGGGAACAATTCCAGAGAGATTACCCTATCCATCAGCATAGCACCTATTAATGGCAAACAGTTCACATCCGCAGAAGCCCTGCTGGACTCAGGTGCTAACACGATTTTCATCGACAAATCTTGGGCCAAAAAGCTCAAATTACCCCTTTCGCCTCTTAGGCACCAATTAGCAGTGTACAATGTCGACGGAAGTAGAAACTCCGCAGGAGACATCACACACTATGCAGAAATAATCATCGACTACCAAGGACATCGTGAGAAGACAACCGCTGAAGTAACCAATCTTGGAAAGAATCAGGTTATTCTAGGATACACATGGCTAAAGAACCATAATCCAGAAATAGATTGGTCACGAGGCAGAGTATCCATGACACACTATCCATGGACTTGTCGAGATCTCCAACAGAAATCTTTGTTCTCACGGCAGATAGAAGAACAAGAACGTGTGGCATTAAATCACGTCTATGCGCTCAAGAAAGAAATCCCCGAAAAGGATAAATTACCAGAGAAAACCCTGGAAGAACTTGTTCCCCAATTTTATCACAAGTTCATTCACCTTTTCAAGAAAAAAGAATCCGAGCATATGCCCACACGTAAACCATGGGATCATGCCATAGATCTCAAAGAATCTTTTGTGCCAAAGAAAGGCCAATTAATCCCTCTATCTCCACAGGAACAAGAAGAAGTCAGTGCGTTCATTGACGATCAACTCCAAAAGGGATACATCCGCCGCTCTACATCCCCACAGACATCCCCTGTGTTCTTTGTTCCAAAGAAAGATGGAAAGAAGCGCATGGTACAGGATTACCGATATCTCAATGAACACACAGTGAAAAACAATTACCCGCTACCTCTGATTTCCCAATTGGTCGATAAGCTAAAAGGAGCTAAACTATTTACCTAGATGGATCTCAGATGGGGTTACAACAATATCCGAATCAAAGAAGGTGATGAATGGAAAGCCGCTTTCGTTTGCCACAGAGGATCTTTCGAACCACTAGTCATGTATTTTGGTCTCTGCAACTCCCCAGCAACCTTCCAAACAATGATGAACGAATTATTTGCAGACATGGAAGACGCTGTAGTTGTCTACATTGATGACATCTTGATCTTTACAAAGACAGATGACATAAAGGAACATGCCAAAATAGTTCTCAAAGTCCTCTCACGCCTAGAAGAGAATGACCTATTCGTCAAACCGGAAAAGTGTCACTTTCACACCAAAGAAGTTGAATTCCTGGGCATGACAATAACTCCACAAGGTATCAAAATGGATGATGACAAAGTCAAGGCAATTACTGAATGGCCAACTCCAACTACAGTCCGAGGAGTTAGAAGCTTCTTAGGATTAGCAAACTTCTATCGCTGCTTCATTCAGGATTATGCGCAAGTTGCACGACCCCTGAATGATCTCACCAAGAAAGACACTCCTTTCTCATGGAAGGAACCACAACAAGAAGCGTTTGACACGCTAAAAAGGAAATTCACCACGGCTCCCATTCTTGCATTCCCAGACAATGACAAGAAATTCCGCCTAGAAACCGATGCATCTAATTTTGCAACTGGTGCCATTCTATCTATAGAACAAGATGGCATATGGCATCCTGTCGCATTCTCATCTCACTCCATGTCACCAGAAGAACGTAACTACCCAATCGCAGACAAGGAAATGCTGAGCGTTATCTGAAGTCTAGAACAATGGAGACATTATCTAGAAGGTGCAAAACAGGAATTTGAAATTTAGAACGACCACGCGAACCTTCAATGGTTTATGTAACGGCAAGATCTAAACAGACGACAGGCCAGATGGTCACAGTACCTCTCTCGTTTCAATTTCAAATGGATCCATAAAGCCGGATCACAAATGGAAAAAGCCGATGCTCTCTCTCGAAGAGAAGATCACGCAAAGGGAATTGAAGATGACAATAAGCAAGTCTTAGTCATCCCTCCAGAACGAATAGCCGCTACATCAGTGCACATAGCCACAGATAATGACGGCATTCTAGAAAAGATAAAGAAAGCAACATGGAAAGTTCGCGAATCAGAAGCCATTAAGCTTTGCAAGCAACATGGCATCTGCACAGAAAAGGACGAACTCCTCTATGACAAGAAAAATCGGATCTTCGTGCCGAATGATCGGGATCTTCGCATGGAAATTATACGGCTACATCATGACATTCCTGTAGCTGGACATCCAGGAATAGATCGAACCCTAGAACTGCTACAGCGTAGCTATACCTGGCCTGGAATGCCCACACTTGTCAAAGATTACGTATCTCGTTGCGATAGATGCGCACGTTTCAAAGGCATCAATACTGCACCTGCTGGAAAGCTACTACCATTGGAAATTCCGGATCTTCCATGGGAACACATCAGTGCAGATTTCATGACAGATTTCCCTGAATCAAATGGATTCGACTCAATCCTAGTGATTGTTGATCGATTCTCCAAAGAAGTCGAATTCATTCCCTGTACTAAATCTGTCAATGCCCTACAAACAGCTAGACTGTATCTCACACACGTATGGAAGCATCATGGACTTCCCAAAACAATAGTTTCGGACCGAGGCCCACAATTCGCATCACAAGTCATGAAGGACTTATGCAAACGGCTCGGCATTACGCCTAAACTCTCTACCGCACGTCATCCACAAACAGATGGACAAACAGAACGTATGAATAGAGATCTACAACAATATCTCCGACTATTCACCGCTGAAAAACAACACGAATGGTCAGAATGGCTACCCATTGCGCAATTCTCCTATAACTCGAAAAAGCAAACGTCTACACAGAAAACCCCATTTAGCATTACTCACACATACGAACCGAAAATAGGAATAGAAAATCACACGACTAAAGCACCCGCTGCTTCTTTATTCGCTGATGAAATCGAACAAACTCTAAAAGAAACAAAAGAAAATCTAGAAAGGGCACAAAAACATATGAAAACCCAAGCAGATAAACATAGATCAGAAGCTCCGCAATACAAAGTAGGAGACAAGGTTTGGCTAAGCACAGATGGCCTAAAACTCCCACGACCTTCAAAGAAGCTCTCGGAGAAATGGTTAGGACCATATGAAATTATTAGCTTCAAAGGAAGCAATGCAATTGAACTCCGACTCCCACGCACCATGAGAGTGCACAACGTGTTCAATATAGCCAAAGTCAAACCTTACAAGGAATGACTACCCGGACAGAAAGCTGACAAACCAGGGCCAGTGCTAGTCACTGAAGATCGAGATGATGAATACGAAGTTGACTACATAGTGGACTCCAGATTGCGAGGAAAACAACTCGAATTCCTAATTCACTGGAAAGGATATGACGAGACGGATAGAATGTGGGAACCCCGATCAAATCTCGCTAACGTGCCGGACGCAATAAAGGAATTCTATAAAAAGAATCCATCGGCTCCCTGTCTGCTCCGCATGACTCAGGTTGATTTTGAAAAGCTGTTCAAACCTTATGAAAACTTCACAGCAACTGCTGTGGAAGACAGCTTATATAATCATCATGAAGCAGTATAAAAGACTCACTGTTTCAGCCTGAACAGACCAGAATTCGCCTCTCCCCCTAGTCATTAGTTGAGCCTCGCTCCTAATCACCCTTCAAGCAACTTCATTCACCACCTCTACAACCCCACCACCACCCTTCATGTCTGCTTTCCCCAACTCCTTCACCCAATTCCACGCTAACGCAATCATTGACGACTACCTCGCCAACCACGCCAACGTCGGAAATATCGACACACCAGCTCACCCCACTCCCCTGGCACCCGTACCGTGGTCATGGATCGACTTCGGTCTCCTGATCACATATATGGTGTCGATATTCGCTCTCTGTGTTGTTCTGATCGAGAACAGCACATTATTCATTTCAGGCATCTTTACCCTTGGGAGTATAATCGCATTCTTCTTAGGGCTTATGGTTTGGTCGTACGTGCGTGGCTCCATCCGGGACGGCAAGGGGATAACATTAGAAATAATGCGCGACACCACTAATGGTCGCAACGCGTTCAAAGAATTTAGCGTCACGATGCCAGACAAGTACTGGATCGAGCAGGAAGGATACAGCTATGAAGTCTACTCTCGTGACTTCAGAGCTAGGGAAAAAGAGCAGCACGATGCTCTAATGGAAAGGACCCTACCAGTTCGCCAGAAGAATGAGGCAGAAGCAGCAGCTAATGACCTCAACGGCTGGTCCGGATTCCATCCAACATGGAGTGAAGCTGGAGATGCTGCAGATGAAGAAAATGGTAATGACAACGCTACTGTTCATAGTGACACCAATCTCACTACTGCCAACAGCTTCATAGCGGTATACAATTTCAAGGCATAACGAAGAAAGGTTGTGATTGCCTGGAATGCAATCCATAGAGAGGGGGTAGTGTTACAAACGTTACATTTCTTACCTTTCTTATCCTACACTTTTACTTACTTCACTACGCTTTCACTTGACTCAGCTTTACTTTTGGACTTAGTCAAATATCTTGTACAATAGTCACGTGACTTGATCACGTGACCTGATCACATGACACTTGTCACGTGACACGGACTATCTTTCCGCTTACTCATATATGCTTACTCTTGATTACTCATTCTTGATTACTTTTCTTACTAAGATTGCTGCGCCGCAGTCAATCCTTACTCATCATTTCTATTGTTCTTACTCAGCTTACTGCGCAAGGCTATGCTTACTGCGCATTGCTGTACACTCTACTTACGCTATTGGCTAGTAGTTAAGGTTTATACCAAATAGGTACAAACACACCAATAGTATATAAACCAGAAGTCTGAAGGGCGTCCCCCTCAGTCTTGTTCTCCTGGAGTTCTCCTCATCAGCTCTCCACTTGCCTGACTACCTTTACTGTTCTGACACAAGCACTTCAGCGCTCTAGGTGAGTTGTTGAGTGTTTCATTAAACAGGCCGGTATTACTTGGTGGCGTGAACTCAAGGCGTCGATGAAGGACTTAGGCTTCGAGAAAATTCATTCCGATGCCGGCGTATACGTCTTCAAACATGGCAAAGTCTATGCCATAGTATATGTAGACAACGCATTCTTTTGTGGTCCCAATAAGCTTGAGGTCGATCAACTCAAGGCTAAATTTATGAAAAAATGGGATTGTCGTGATCTTGGTGAAACCAACGAGTTTCTTCGAATGAGGATTCACCGTGATAGATCCAAACGCTTGATCTCTCTAGATCAATGCGATTATCTTGACAAGATAATTGAGCGATGTGGCATGACAAATGCTAAGCCTGTGCGTACACCACTACCACAGGGATATTATCCAAACAGGAACATAGAACCTGTAGACACTGAACTACGGATGCGTTTTCAGGTCGTTATTGGATCCCTACTATACATCATGCTAGGCACTCGTCCGGACATCGCGTATGCAGTTACACAACTTGCAAGACAATCTGCAAATCCATCCAAAGAGCACCTAGACAAAGCCTACTATATCGTGAGATACCTTAAAGGTACTCGTAAATACAATTTAGTATATGATGGTAGCAAAGATGGTGGTCTCATCGGCTTTTCCAACTCAGATTGGGGTGCTGATCCAGAGACTTCACACTCGCAGACAGGATATTTCCTGAAGCTAGTGAATGCTGCTTTCATGTGGAACTCGCACCTTCAGAAGGTTACAGCGAAGTCTTCTACTGAAGCAAAATACATTTCACTGTCCAATTGTACAGATCAAATCATTGGCGTAAAGCAAATGATGATGGAACTTGGATACAAATTAAAACCCGTTCCTCTTTGCGGTGATAATCAGGGTGCAATATTTACTGCACAAAATCCTGTAAATCAGAAAAAGAATCGCCATATTCGCATTAGATACCATTCTATTCGTGATGCGATCGAAGACAAACAGATCGAGCTCTTCTATATAGAAGGACAAGATAATCCTGCTGATATCTTTACCAAAAATTTAGGATTTATCAAGTTCAAGAAGTTCAGAGAGCTTTTAGGTCTATACGTCTACAGCGCCAATTAGACAGCGTGCTTTATAAATGTACATTCTTCTTATGCTCGCATATACTAGCGATATTAAGCATGGGGGAGTGCTGAACGTACTATTAGTTTGTTATACATGAGACAGTAGTTTACCATATCTGTGTAACACTACTTAGTTTACACTCAGCTCGTCTGAGTCAGAATAGCTCTTTTACTGCTACCACACCTGTGAACGCTAAGCTACCAAGCTAAGTAAGTAAACACTTCCTCTGTGTAGCCCAGGTAGTGGGGGCTTCTGCCCCTGCTCCTCCTGCTGCCCATTATAAATTCTACAGATGGGAAACATGGAGCTGTTCACCATGTATCTCTAGGAATCCTTGAAGACTTCCATTCGTCATCCATTCAGAGACCAGTGCTAGTGAACCTTGCATTCCAAATCCAGTCGCAGTACCGAGGAATGGCACTATATTTGGATGATCCAATCTCTTCCATATCCCTAGTTCTCGGCTGACCATCTGGGTATCGTGCCAACAATGAGCCTATATCTGCTGCTCAAGACAAGATGAGGGTATCCAATTACCTTGACAGCATGAGGCGTATCGCCTCCTTCTTTCAATGCAAACTTGAACCTGAACGATTTGACAGCCACCTGACGAAACGGGTGTGAGTATAGAGTGCAAACATGCATCTTCGCGAACCTTACGACCTCTGTGCAACCTGTTGGGCTATAATAGCGGCATCTATATACGTCACCAAAACTGCCTCCCTCCAAGTATAATTCGTCAAGTTTGACAATATACTGGGTGAGGTCTAGTGGCGCTGGGGATGATTTTATGTTACTTGAACCATGCGCGGACGATGAAGCACGGGCCAAACTGAAATCTGATGTAGCAACCTGTGGTATAGTAGATGAAGATGGATATGATCAGTTGAGAATCCATGATGTTCGAGCCGGAGAGTCAACACTTCATCAGGATGCTTGCCATGACTGAAACTGGATGACTCGCCGGTTCTATCTGCGGTGATGAGGCTACGTCCCCTACATCATTTGATATTGCTTGACTGCGATCTTGTCGACCACTATCAATCGTTTGCGAGGGGTTCTGGTGATCTGAAGTAGCAGATGAGGTGTTTTCGGAGGAATTGCTGGTCATACGCCACTGGGAAAGTGATGAACGCGAGGATGCATCCTATTGTTACGATAGATAAGCATAGCAAGCGAGAAGCATGCTCTGCCTACCTGAGGTGCGTTTTCTGACACGTGGGTATGTGCAGGTGAAGGGGTGGAGAGACTGGCGAAACTGTTCGCAGTAAATGGTACTGGCGGATTGGTAGGTTCGTCAGGCTGTGCATCATGATGCATCATGAGCTAGCCTATACTGAACGACAGGGGCCAAAAAAATACCTGATTCTCGTGGCTCCATGGAACTTGCTAAATTGACACCTTTTTCCCCCTTCCTGCGACTGCCACGACATCATTCAACGGAGAGATACAGACCATCATCACTTTGAGTTCGACTTCCAAAGGGTGTCCAATGGGATGGCCAAATTTGTTCCAGAAACACACAGTTTTATCGTCTGCACCACTGGCAATTTTTGTGCCATCTGGTGAGAGCGAAAGGGAGAAAACTGGCCAGTCGTTATGTCCTCTCCATGGTGGTCCAATCTGTTCCCAAGTTTTTGTGTTCCAGCAGCGAATTGTTGTGTCGCGCGAACTAGAGTAAATACTGGTACCTTCACGTGACCATTGCACAGAGTCGACCCAATGATCGTGTCCCCCGGGCCCAAGCGTGCTGATCCATCGACCAGTGTCGACGCTGTAGACTTTGACTACTTCCCATCCTCCGCAAACGAGTTTGGATCCATCTGGGGAGAAACACAACGAGGACACTCCACAAGCCTCGATATTGTGTTGAGTTCCTTCACTTGTCAGTTTGTGGATGGCGATGGTCGTTTTGCCATGCCCGACGATCGCGAGTCGATCATCTGCAGAGATAGAAATCAGGGGGTACTCTGCTGTGTGTTTCCATTCCTTGACAAGTTCGTGCGTTTCTGTGTCCCACACCGTGATTCTTCCGCTATCGTCGCCACTGATTATCTTATCTCCCTCGTTTGTGACAGCAAGGTAGTAGACTGCTGCTGCATGGTCAATTTCTTTCCCTTTTTGCCTGCCATCTACGACATTCCATATCCGAACTGTCTTGTCGTCTGAACCAGTCACCAGTCGTTGTCCATAGGGAAGGAAGGCTATCGTCCTGACCAACTTTTTATGCCCGGAAAGTGTGCAAAGAGGCCGAGGGTCATGCTGGAAGGATGAATATGCGGTCTTGAGCACTTTAAGCATGGTGACGCTGGATAGATGGATGGTGGTTGTGGGAGAAAGCGCTCAAGGTAAGTGCCTCACAAGGTACGGAGACTGAAATATCTCATATAAGCGCCCATTTCCGCGGGTTCTTGCCAGTTCTCCCTGCTGTCGGATCAGGATGGGAAGAATTGGGGCCGAGTTGAATGTGTGGATACCTTCTGAAGGTATGGCATCAGCGAACATCATATATGACTAGGTTGGTCTTTCAAGTAGGTGCTCGTGGTCATCTTCTAGATCGTTCTTAGTGGAGAGTTTGTCAAGTTGGGAGAGACCTCCTCCACTGTTGACTTCATTCAGATGGTTCTCGACGGAAGCCAGAGCAAACCCTTTTAAGCTCCAAGGACATGCATACTCATTATGCAAGCCTCCAAGCAGACGCTGTCGAGTAAATTCTATGCTGCAGTGCTCTCGATCACCTTCGATACTGTCACATCACTTCAAACGAGTCTGCGCCGGACTCGAAACTCTGGATGCCCGATTTGTGACGCTGGGTCGGGGAATGAATTACTTCTGGTCCACCATCCAGTCAGAATCGTAGAGGTAAGGTCACTGAGTACAGATGGTCAAACAATCCACTACACTGCGTTGTCGTACCTTGGGTATCAGATTTTGAGAAATGAGCCCCACTATCAGAGTGCTTACAACCTGGCCTGGTTCACCTTTTGTGTATGTACGCCAAATTTTGCAAGACGACCCGCATGCAGTAAGCTGCAGGGACGTCATAGTCCAGTTATCTTGGAGTTTCTACCAGAAGACAGGGCATATCAACGTTTGCGGTTCAGAAACTGGTAGGCTCTCCTATATTCATGATCTAGACTGCTGGGATATCACTCGAGGTCCACGAGTAATCGCCTCACCAGAACCAATACTGCGACCCTGTCAGTGACAAGATCGTAGAAAGGCGGTAAGAGGGGTGAAAACGACAAACACTTGTCCAACTCCCAGTCGTCATGTTTTCCGGCCATTACGTTTCCCACTCGGACACTCTAGGGGATCCACAAATATGACCGGGCATGGTCCAATCCATCATTGATACGGAGGAAATTGAGATACAATCCCGCTCGCTAAGAGTGTATGGTGGTATCTCAGCTCTGGATCTACTAATTGAAACACTCAACAACTCACCTAGAGCGCTGAAGTGCTTGTGTCAGAACAATAGAGGTAGTCAGGCAAGTGGAGAGCTGATGAGGAGAACTCCAGGAGAACAAGACTGAGGGGGACGCCCTTCAGACTCCTGGTTTATATACTATTGGTGTGTTTGTACCTATTTGGTATGAACCTTAACTACTAGCCAATAGCATAAGTAGAGCGTACAGCAATGCGCAGCAAGCATAGCCTTGCGCAGTAAGCTGAGTAAGAACAATAGAAATGATGAGTAAGGATTGACTGCGGCGCAGCAATCTTAGTAAGAAAAGTAATCAAGAATGAGTAAGCAAGAGTAAGCATATATGAGTAAGCGGAAAGATGGTCCGTGTCACGTGACAAGTGTCAGGTGATCAGGTCACGTGATCAAGTCACGTGACTATTGTACAAGATATTCGACTAAGTCCAAAAGTAAAGCTAAGTCGAGTGAAAGCGTAGTGAAGTAAGTAAAAGTGTAGGATAAGAAAGGTAAGAAATGTACCGTTTGTAACACTACCCCCTCTCTATGGATTGCATTCCAGGCAATCACGACCTTTCTTTCGTTATGCCTCGAAATTGTAGACTGCTATGAAGCTGTTGGCAGTAGTGAGATTTGTATCACTATGAACAGTAGCGCTGTCATTACCATTTTCTTCATCTGCAGCATCTCCAGCTTCGCTCCATGTTGGATGGAATCCGGACCAGCCGTTGAGGTTATTAGCTGCTGCTTCTGCCTCATTCTTTTGGCGAACTGGTAAGGTTCTTTCCATTAAGGCGTCGTGCTGTTCTTTTTCCCTAGCTCTGAAGTCGCGAGAGTAGACTTCATAGCTGTATCCTTCTTGCTCAATCAGGTACTTGTCGGGCATAGTGATGCTGAATCCTTTGAACGTGTTGCGACCATTAGTGGTGTCGCGCATTATTTCTAATGTTATCCCCTTGCCGTCCTGGATGGAGCCACGCACGTACGACCAAACCATAAGCCCTAAGAAGAAGGCGATTATACTCCCAAGGGTAAAGATGCCTGAAACGAACAATGTGCTGTTCTCGAGGAGAACGACACAGAGCGTAAATATCGACACCATATATGTGATCAGGAGACCGAAGTCGATCCATGACCACGGTACGGGTGCCAGGGGAGTGGGACGAGCTGGTGTGTCGATGTTTCCGACGTTGGCGTGGTTGGCTAGATAGTCGTCGATGATTGCGTTTGTGTGGAATTGGGTGAAGGAGTTGGGGAAGGCAGACATGAAGGGTGGTGGTGGGGTTGTAGAGGTGGTGATTGAAGTTGCTTGGAGAGGTATTAGGAGCGAGGCTCGACTAATGACTGGGAGGAGAGGCGAATTCTGGTTTGTTCAGGCTGAAACAGCGAGTCTTTTATACTGCTTCATGATGATTATATAAGCTGTCTTCCGCAGCAGTTGCTGTGAAGTTTTCATAAGGTTTGAACAGCTTTTCAAAATCAACCTGAGTCATGCGGAGGAGACGGGGAGCCGATGGATTCTTTTTATAGAATTCCTTTATTGCGTCCGGCGCGTTAGCGAGATTTGATCGGGGTTCCCATGTTCTATCCGTCTCGTCGTATCCTTTCCAGTGAATTAGGAATTCGAGTCGTTTTCCTCTCAATCTGGAGTCTACTATGTAGTCAACTTCGTATTCATCATCTCGGTCTTCAGTGACTAGCACTGGCCCTGGTTTGTCAGCTTTCTGTCCGGGTAATCGTTCTTTGTAAGGTTTGACTTTGGCTATATTGAACACGTTGTGCACTCTCATGGTGCGTGGGAGTCGGAGTTCAATTGCGTTGCTTCCTTTGAAGCTAATAATTTCATATGGTCCTAACCATTTCTCCGAGAGCTTCTTTGAAGGTCGTGGGAGTTTTAGGCCGTCTGTGCTTAGCCAAACCTTGTCTCCTACTTTGTATTGCGGAGCTTCTGATCTATGTTTATCTGCTTGGATTTTCATATGTTTTTGTGCTTTTTCTAGGTTTTCTTTTGTTTCTTTTAGGGTTTGTTCGATTTCATCAGCGAGTAAAGAAGCAGCGGGTGCTTTAGTCGTGTGATTTTCTATTCCTATTTTTGGTTCATATGTGTGAGTAATGCTAAATGGGGTTTTCTGTGTAGAAGTTTGCTTTTTCGAGTTATATGAGAATTGAGCAATGGGTAACCATTCTGACCATTCTTGTTGTTTTTCAGCGGTGAATATTCGGAGATATTGTTGTAGATCTCTATTCATACGTTCCGTTTGTCCATCTGTTTGCGGATGACGTGCGGTAGAGAGTTTAGGCGTAATGCCAAGGCGTTTGCATAAGTCCTTCATGACTTGTGATGCGAATTGTGGGCCTCGGTCCGAAACTATTGTTTTGGGAAGTCCGTGATGCTTCCATACGTGTGTGAGATACAGTCTAGCTGTTTGTAGGGCATTGACAGATTTAGTACAGGGAATGAATTCGACTTCTTTGGAGAATCGATCAACAATCACTAGGATTGAGTCGAATCCATTTGATTCAGGGAAATCTGTCATGAAATCTGCACTGATGTGTTCCCATGGAAGATCCGGAATTTCCAATGGTAGTAACTTTCCAGCAG
>JBBPTH010000136.1:0-37802 GCA_038094055.1 Chalciporus sphaerocephalus | reverse complement strand
GACGAGGAGTGGTCGAGTAGAGTTCGATGGTTTGTACCCGTACGATAATGGCGTAGTCGTTAGCGAGGTAAATCGCCTGAGGACGATCGTTCTGCGTCGGAGATGGATTAACTAGCTTTAATTTTTCTTCTCTGAGATTGTTCAGGTCCCAGAGACAGATCTCACCGCCGTTGTTGTTGTGACGAGTGACTAGTGTGGAGCCATTTAGTAGATGAAGCTCTCGTATCCCGTCAATGATGGTTTCCGTCACGAAGCCACACTCGGGGTCTTCAGCATTGAAGTTGATCGAGAAAGTCTCTGTTTGAGCAGATTGCATTGCGAGTACGGCCCTAGCGTTAGGGTCGGAATTGATAACAACTCCACCGTATGGTCCCTCTGCATGTATGAGCTGTGCGACGCATCGAGGCTCCTCCCCAACGACATCCCAACATTGCAACATGTACCTTCTCGGCCTCGGTGTCATACTTCCTGAGATCAACCAGCGATTCGATCGTCCTGGTAGGAACTGAAGGAATATAATGCGTGAGTTTTGCTCTGTGTGTGTGTTGAAAACGGTTCGGCGACTGGGAACGGGCTCTGGACGGGTCCAGTTATGACGAAGCGTCACCGCCCGACGGACAAGATTTTCGAGTTCTAGAGAAGATAATAATTCGAGTGAGGTCGGTCCGAGATCGGGGTAAGGGAGGTTTTTCTCTAGGACATGTGTACGGAAGACGAGCGTCCAGAGACTACGCAGTTTGGTCACGGCATAGAACGTTTTACTGGTACGACGCAACGTCAGTACACTTTCAAGAGGCAGATAGACAACGATATCGAAGAGGATGTCTAGCGGGATAGGCAGAGAGGGATACTGGTCCCATGAGTGGGTGACTGGTAGCAATACCATGAAATATCTGTTTGAATAGTGCACGAGAGAGGTAAGCAGGTATGAGCGATGAAAAAAAGGAGGCCACCACCAGAGGGTTATATAGGAGACGTCCTCCACAGAGGACGCCGTAGCGCTGGAACGGAGTCCTATCTGAGAACCCAGCGATACCGGAAGGAGGGCAATGACGAACACGAGGATATTAAACGATTGGCTGGCTAATATGGCGGAATCACAGGCGAAGTATTTATGTATAGGCCATTACAGAGCGGAATGAGTGGAAGGGCACTGCGGAGGAAGGAGAGATGAACTTTGGGAAGTATTGAACCCGATGGATGAAAAGAAACCCACGATGTTTTCTCTCTTTTCTTTAATTCCGTCTTCCGCGTGCCTCGCTCTTTCGAAGCAAGGCGAGATCTGACAGGATCCGTGGGCCTGGAAGATATTTCAGGGTGCACTGAAACCCCGCCGAAAACCAAAGGGCGAAAAAGTCGGACGTCTACTCCGAGAGTGGGTTTCATAAACGTACGTTGAGATGGGGTCAATGAGGATGGCGTAACGTCTTGGTCAATGTACTATATCTCGGCAAGTCAAGTGCTTTAACGCTCTATGATGTTTATCGGATGGGTTCACTGTCGTGGTACAAAGGGGTCGATGCAAGTCCGAATGTCCACGCACGGTCTCAAAGACTGGTAGATAAGATAAGATGGAATCTGTGTAGCATAATTGTTTGTTTCATTCATCAGCAAAGCGGCTGTTCGCTTATTATTGGGAGCTCCAAGCGACAGCAGGTTGGTGTGTTGTGTCCAACCTCCATGTCCGAGTCAGTATGGATCATCCCGTTATAGAGGACACGCCGTCGCATCGGCCATCTGTGTCGTATGACAGACCCAGCCGAACTCCTTACGGTCCTCGAATACGTGTTCGAAGAAAAATATCTGGAGATCTACCAAGTATAGGCGCAAGCTCTCCTGATGGGGCCTCCCTGTCGTCTGCCATTGGGTCGCCAACGTTTGCAAACCCTCTCAGTTTACCTGACTCACCTGAGAGCGAGTTAGCATCCCTCTCTATTGACGCTTCGTTCTCAGATTCTGCTACGCCCCATCCCACCCTCTCATTGAAACCTCGTCCCGAACTCACAGCAGAACAAGCAGTTCAAGTACCCTCGACACCGCCCTCCTCTCCAATACCCCTTGCAGTGTCATCACTACTCGCGCCGACACACTCTAAAAAACTTTCTTCCGAGTCTGCAAAACCACCCGCTGCGACATTCATTGCTCCACCTCCTCTCCCAGCCCCACCCAAGATCAGTTTCGAGCCGCTCGCTATCCCTTGGAAAGGTCTCCCCTTTGAAGTCGCCCAATGGACGTTCAGCTCTGAAGAGCTTCAAGAGATCGTCTCAAAAGCCATCCGTCTCAGCGCCAAAGAGTCCTTCGTCCGCCTTCTATCCCTACAAGCTCTCGAAGTCGACATCGTCAAAGAGAGCGAGCGACTCGAGTCAGAACGTCTCGCTGCGCAAGCGAAATGGCGTTTCGAAGTCGGCAGGCGCACGATGCTCATGCAAGCTCTCAATTCTACAGCGGCCATGTTCGGGAGCACAGCTGAGGCCGAAGGAGGGAAGCCGCTCAGTGGGCTTATCTCCCAACTCGCTTCCGCGATCTCTTCGTGCGATTCAGTGCTCTCCTCGATACGTCAATATGCCGATCAGGAGTCTCAGATCACTGTCCTGCAACAAACACATTGGTCGTCTGCCCTTGCTATAGCGCTGAGGAAACTAAACAGAGCGTACGAGCGTCAAACAGAGGAACTGAAGCGTGTGAAGGCTAGGGTTCAGACCTTGGAGGACGAGCTGGACGATGCCTGGCGAGAAGCAGAGCGGATGGCTGTCGAGTTTGATGATATGGAGCAAGAAGTTGGAACTAGTGAAGGGGAGGCCGAATCATCCAAAGGAGTAAACGATGGGGAGAAAGGCGGTGATGAGGATGCAGTGAAGCAGGATCATGAGGACAACGTATCACTCAATACTGACCTTGGGGAAGTGATGGGTGTCACTGCGACCGCAGTCGTCTCAAAAGCTACCCTCTTGAACTCTCCAATGTCCCCGAAGATAGACAAATCGGACACAAAGTCTGTCAGATCTATCAAGTCGACCCGTAGCAGGCGGTCCGTGCGGGACGGGCCCAGCTATGTTTCGCGCCTAGTTGCAGCTCGCACTCGGAGCCGTGTCGCATCAAATGCAAGCTTGCGACTCCCAAAGTCTATTCGCAATTCTTCTATTTCACAAACTCAGACGCCGCTAACAGAGGTACCGCCAGTTCCATCGGTCCCAGACCGCCCAGACCGCGCACAGGGTCAGTCCTTTTTGGACATGGGAAACATTGGGACAGAATTCATCAGGCAGATCAAGAAATCCCTTCCATCGCGTCAGTATCGCCGTTGTAGCTACGCTTGCCTCGTGCCCTGATCAGAGTTTTCTTTCCAGGCCTTTCTGAATCCAAGGAAGCTCCCCCTGGTACGGAGCCTCCCTATACGGCTTCTATTCCACGAACACGCTTCCCTTCCGTCATGTTAAAGACGGATTCTGGCAGCACTACGCGCCTGAATGGGCTCGATCGTATACATTCTTTACAAATCTTCCCCTCCCTCTCCAGGCTCTCGCTACGCAAAGAACGTAGGAGCAATCTCGTGATGAGTCTATCCTGCGAGTCTGAATTCGGCGAGTCTGCAGGCAGTCCTGTGAGTACCCGCAGCAACGAGGAGATCTCCACTGCCAAAGATAGACCTGGCTCCGCGGGAGGACGATTGACGAATAATAACGAGGTTCGAACACCAAAGAAGTCTCTCGTCAGCCGAGCTAGCTCGGTCATGCTCCGAAGAATATCACGAGCGACATCTCCCACGAAGCAGTATACGTCGAGCCTCTCGACATATAAGACGGAGGAGGAAGACGAAACTGACACGCCACCTCGGGCTGGAACTCCTAATATGGGATAAGGTTCTGTCCGTGTCTATGTTGCTGTCCAGACTGAAGTGGAGGAGGGGTCTATTAATTCTTTATTTTTTTTTCTCTCACTCACATTCGCGGAATCAAAACTGTACTATGATCGTATCTTTTCTGGCGATAGCCAACACTGTATTTGTTCTCGAGGATGTCACCCCATACAACTAGTTATACCTACTCTTGTCTGTTGTTTTAGTGGAGAATCGGAAGTTAATATCACTTCTTTCGAGTTGCTCACATTCTTGTCGGCCAGAAGTGATGCTGTTCACAAGCGACGATATTGGAGATGCTCAAGCTTGCAGGAATGTGACTTCCTTGTGTGAAGAGTCTCGTCGCTCATTTGAGCAATTTTGCACAGGTCGCGGCAAGCCATCGGTCCTAGCAACCTGTACATTGTACCGAGCAAAGTTGGTCATTTGGCATAGAGAAAGGACTTAGTCTTGAAAGCTATGTCTTGTCCCAACGCAGCCATTCGATCTAGGCCGAGGCTAGGCACTATCAAAGTGACAGAACCTTCGCTCCTTCTGTCACCAATTGATATGACACAGTATACTGGTAAACAGCAAATACAGCTGAGCTGCGGTGAATTGGACATCAGTCTTGCAGTGTTCTTCAACGGCAGAGCTCGTCGATAGAGAGGCAATACTTCATCACCTTATGCTCACTCGCGCGCGCTCAAGGGGAATGAGAGCTCATCACGCCGTGTGGTTCCGAGTCTTCTAGTCGCTTAGTTCGACTTTTTGAATGTCCTGTGTTTCTATCTACAGTGCGGCCGCCAGCGTGTTTGACACAATACGATAGGGATATGTTTCTGTGTAGAACGTCCTTAGACACAGCAAGAATCATAATTAACGCTATGGATACAAACCAGTGTCTAGAGTGTTAAAGAAGCACTGAGGAACAACAAAGCATAGCGATAGTAATTCAGCATGAAAATAGAGCGTTACAATGATCGAAGAAATAAACCCGAGACGAGGGGAGATCATTGTCATAGGTGAGCCCTTCTAATGTGGGCTTGTAAGGAGTCTTGGCGAGAATACGCCTGCCCGCATATCTGACAGGCATATGTCAAGTTGAGATGGATGCCGATGTGGCGTCGGAAGGTGTCTCTGCGATAATGTCCACCACAGACACCATCTTCCGAATCCCATCGGCAAACGATCCTGCGTCCCCCCGGTCCTTGTACGTCATGAGCTTGATTGAGGTGGATGATCAGCTCGTCGAAAGTGGCAAATGATCGTCTGCAGTGAACGAGATTTTCGCG
Source organism: Chalciporus sphaerocephalus (assembly GCA_038094055.1). Classification (NCBI taxonomy): domain Eukaryota; kingdom Fungi; phylum Basidiomycota; class Agaricomycetes; order Boletales; family Boletaceae; genus Chalciporus; species Chalciporus sphaerocephalus. The sequence continues at coordinate 32,672 of JBBPTH010000136.1, read as the reverse complement.
CCATTGGCAATCAAATGTGGAAGTCGTTGTCTGTACAGCTGCCTCCGGCATTTCCGCTATCGGGGGACTCCATTCCGTGAACGGCTGAAGAGTTGTGTAGAGTTGGACCCAGTTCATAATCTATGTAGACATCAGCACAATGTCCTCGATGTCGAAGGTCAACAGAATAGACAAATAACCCACTTCTTGATTCCAGCGTGAATCAACTCCAAAGTGGTGGTGTATACCGACGAAGAACTCGTCGGGTGGCGGGCTGGCATAAGATTAAGTTACGGGATAAAGACTACCTCTGTACTCACTGGATTATGTCGTCGTGGAACGAGTAATCCACGAAATCATCAAGAGGCGGCCTGGATGAATTAAACGGAGTCCGGGACAAGAATGCGACGGTAGATACTTACGAATCTATGAGTGGAGAATGGAGATAAGTGCTGTCTTCAAGCTCAGCAGGGTCGTGCCACTCGTCTGAGAACATGGGGAAGGATAGTATTCGGAGAGGAGTGAACGCGGGCTAAAATAAATACATTTTAAGACAGTGAATTGGATGCGTCTGTGAGAACTACGCTGCATTACGGACGCACTGGATGCTTACATCCCAGTTCGACTTGTTTCATAGGATTTGGGATGACCCCGGGGATTTGATGTCTATTTGGAAATGTCATCTAGGGTCATGAACGTACATGGTTCACTGGACCCTTAATCCGCCGGGAGTTGTGGACTGAATTCTGAACCAGGCAGAGCCACGGAAACCTGACATTTGCTGTATACTCCAAAAACATGCGAAAAAAGAGTAAACAATTGAAGAACGGCATTGAAGGGATAAATGCGCGGGCGGCGGGCGCATGCAGGGAATAATATTATCGTTCTTTTATGAACACATTGGCGGTGCTGTTCTCTCCCGGGACTGCCTGAAACGAATCTTTCAGTGCATCATCCCGAGGCTAGTCACTGGCACGAATTCGGATTACCGTCGTGCATTGCCATCCACTGGATTCAGCCAATGAGGCGATGACAGTCTGTGAAACTCTCCAAGAGACGAAGGTCTGTTTAGGACTCGGACTGAGAATGCTGTAAAGCTTGACAAGTCTATCAACTGTACTGCTTCAAAATACCTTGTATCGAGCACCTTGCATGAACATGTCTGGTCGTCCTGGAGACGCCCTAAAGAGATTAGTGTCATCAGCTTAAGGGGGGTTTGACTCAACTGCCGATGTCAAAGTGGTTGCCAAAGCAAAGGAGTAAAATCAATAAAATGACTATAAAGCTGTACATCCAAAAAAACATACGGGTGTGATATGAAAATCTCCGCTACGACAACATTTGACAAACATTCCAAACCCGACACACAACAAATAGTAATGTACCATATCGACTAAAATACGGATTCTGTTCACTCGATTACTCTGCCTCATCCTCCCCAATCACATGCACCGTACCTTCCTCTCGGGGAACAGGGGTATACCACTTCGACGCGTCCCTCGGGCTCGTTAATTCAATCGCTCCTTCAGTAGGTGCAGAGAAAATGACTTCGTGCGCACTACGTGACGAATCTGCGTTTCCTCCCGATCTCGCGAACAAGCTGAGGAGAAACAGGATATGAAGATACATCAGAAATGCGATGCTTGGGTAGTGTGATGTTAGTAAATAATTATGGGGAGAGCTGCACGGGGAACAGCACACCTGTACATCCCCAGAACGTATGTGACATGGTCCATACCCAAGTCATTGACAGCGTTTAATTCTTCGTCGGTAGCAGACATAAACAAGAATCTGCAAGAGTATGAATCAGTTGAATCTCCGTAAAGCGCAGGAACTCACCCTGCAGCTACGAGGAGCTAGATGAAGTCGTTAGAAAGTAGCCTTTGACAGACGAGAAAGTTACCTACAAACGGAGGCAAGTGGCGGAATGCTCTTGATGCTTTTGCTTTTGAACTAGAGTTACTGTGCTCTCCAAGTCCAGGCGAGAGTGTGTGTTCACTCTCATTGTCATCGATTGAGCCCGACGAGACAGAAGTGATGAAACAGACGTCGACGATACGTGCAAGACCGGCAAGCATGAGTGTTTGTCCGAACATTGCATGTACCTTTTCCAGCGCGTCAACAATGGAAGTGGCAGATCGACGAGACAGAAGTGCTCACTTTGGTAGATAGCATGAGCACTTGGGCATGTTCTGACATGGCCCATCCGGTGAGTATGATAATAAGAGGAGGTTAATATCATGTTCGCGGAATAAATTATGACTAAATACATTAAACCCGGGATGACATTTCTCTAGATAAAACATTCAGCTGAGACATAAACTTGAATCGCCAAGACTACATGCCTGATTGTTTTGGGCAAGATAGATGCCCAATGCACCACCTGCCCACCATACTATCCCCAAGACAGTGTGTTGCATGTCTTTCACTGACCATCCGCTCCCGTGATGCTCTGTGAATGTATTCACAACGCCCCATAACATGATCACCCAGGAATCCCACCATTCTGGGCTTCTTCCGCTCTGACGCATCCAATTTTCACCAACGGTTAGTAGCAATACCATGATGATTCCATATCCAATGAAAGCGCTTCCCTGTATGATTATGGTGATAATGAACACCTTGTAGTTGATATCCTGTAGGCATCCGAGCATCTTACCATGATATAGTGAGCTGCACACTGTCCTGCTCCAACCTCACCGCACCAACCCTTCAATACGATAACGCCGAACAATCCTTGTACCCATCCTAGTATAGGCCATATACGTCCGAGAAGTCCATGTACACGGACTGCGTACGGTCTGAGAGTCTTTTCGTGAATGTGCAATTTAAGATATATGCCAAGAACGAGCTGTGCAAGGATAGGAACCAGCAACCAAGAACCTAACGAGCCATGGAAAGAGTGAGGAAAACGTCTGCCTCCATGTGCGTGGCCAAGTATGATACCACCGAATGTTAATGCGAAGGCAAGACTTTGGAGAGGAACGTGCCAGCGACTACGCGTGAGTCCAAAGATCATACCGATTGGAAATAATATCCCCCAAACGATGGCTTGAAGACCCATGTGTATGTAAAGGATGACATCTATCGGAGCATGCAACTGCTCCTCAGACAAGTCCTCGTCATGGTGTGCATGTGCATACGCAGGAAGTACCTGCGCTGCGATGAAGAGTAGCCAGATTAATAGATGATTTTTGGTGGACATCGTCGACGGCCGCTGTGCAATGGCTTTGGGCACTGCGGTAGTGAGGAAACAAAGACTCGTAGCCTGCTCACAGAGTCGGAAGCAAGGATAGAGATGACGCGGACTTGATGAGTCAGAGCTTCACGTATATGGGAGATATAGCCCCTATATGATCACTAGCTGCTCGAGCAGCAGGTACTAGCGCGGGTCATGACGCCTTTTGTATTCAGAATTCATGTTCACCATCTCAAATATGATTGAAATGTTACACAAGAAAGGCTCACGATACGTATCTGTATACTAGGAAGAGGTCGGTATGAAGCAGTCAAAAGTAAATCAGAGTAAATAAGATGAACATGGATGCTATCGTGTACCAAGTTCAAGCCGCAGTTCAGCCAGGATAGAAGACCCAATCTAAGTGGCAGTCGGAGCGTTCGCTGCATAGCATCGGTAAGACGGCCTGGTTTCTACGAAATCCACTCCCTATAGAATTGGGTCAATGGTCTGAATTCAATGAGATAAAACCATGTTCTACCTTCCAAGAATTAAAGACTAGGGGTGAGTGTTCAGTAGGGACGATGATGGCTTCACAGCGCGTGGAGGACTTACAATTCATTGGATCGTATTTGCGCTTGATGCCCGTGAGGTTATAGTATTTGTAACCGAAGTAAGCTGAGCATTGTTAGCGCTCGCGCCGTCAGAAACCAGTGATGTGATCTCACCTTCTTTCCAGTTGACTTCATTCGGGTTGGACTGCCCCTGGTAGCTTCCCACTATACCAAGCTCAGTCAGAGGGTCTGTCGATCGAGCTACGGCAGAAACGTAGTCATTGTAAGTCGGATCTGAGACAAGGGTATCCCAGACGCTAAATGGAATGTGCCACGTTAGCACAAGTCACTCGCATTCACTCTGGAAATCGAAAACTCACGAAATAAGTTCAACGAGAAAGGAGCTTCCATATAGAGCAGGATTGACCCCTGTTTCATTAATTCTATGAAGAAGGGAGCCTCCGGGAAGGCTGCCTGAAAGGATCGGAGGGATAACCAAATTGCCTGGATTTGCAGAACTTCCGACAACAGACTCCATTATTTCGTACCCAGCCCATATAGCTTCTGCAACCTTTCGTATCGATTCTGATGAAGTTAAGAACGATCGAGGGATGAGACGTGAGGTCATTTGTGTGGAATAACCAGGGTAACCCGCTGCATCGGCAATTGGTCCCAATAACAGCTGCTCCGCGCTCCAAGAACTGAACATCGGCACAGCAGTTTCGTTAGAGACTATTGTGTAGTTGGCAGCTAAGGAATGCAGTTCGTCAAAAAAGGGGAATAGCAGTGGAAGAGAATCATTTGTGGATGGCCAGAGGAAATTCGTTTGATATACATCATCTATGGCCAACAAAGTAGAGATGCCGGCATCCACCCACATAGTTTGGTATTTGGCGTACAGTTCAATCATTTGAATGCCGAGCTCGCTCGTGTTTTGTGCAGGGTTAGGCCTAATGTAAAGTATTGAGCCACCCACTTGCATGGGTGGGTACGCTCGAATCGTAACCGAGGCTTCGATGATTGTCAGTCTCTATAAACATTTTGTAATTGTCAAACCTACTTATTATTCCCCAGCTTCCAGATCCTGCACCACGTACGGCCCAGAAGAGATCCTGATCCTGAACGGCATTGATTGTTCTGATCGTTCCATCGGCTGTAATGATCTGCAAAAGGGCGACCGGTTGGTGATAACATGGACGAGGGTGATAATGTATTTCAAACCTCGTATTGAAGGACGGAGTCGATCTGCTGAGAGTTCAGCAAAATTCTTTGAAAATCACATGAAACATACCCCTAGGCCCACTGTGGGGGTCAACCTATGGGGATCGTGAGCAACTGCGTATCGTCATGCTAAAAAATAAACAAACTCACGTTGAATGGCCCCCTACCTGATAGTAGCCTCCTGAGTTGCGTAAGCCTCAAGATAAAATAAACTTAGAGGTGAATTGAGATATAAACCTGCTCCGACATTTTCGCAGCTTGCAACCACGACGGACACATTTTCCCGTTCTGCTAGCTCAGCGATGTCAATCATATGTGCACCTCCCCCAACGGTGATCGCAGAGACAGGAAGGTCCTGAGATCCTTCGGGGACGAACTGCGGAATATACTCTATACTGTTCAAATGCGCAACATTGATCTGCAATGTACCGGGGCCGGCCCCGCGTCCCATAGTATCACTGCCTGGTACAACATCCAGCCTTAACTTAGATGCGTCAAACAAATAGGACACACCGGTGCTCTTCACGGTCAGCGCAACATCGTGAGCGAGCGCCCATTTCACAACTATGCTAGCTTCTTGGGCATTCGTGATGGAGATGCCGTAGGATGGAGTTGAGCCTTGCTCGCAAATCGCGCCATCCACTATGTGTGGGTCACTTAGATTCAGCCCACACCCATGTCCGTTTCCACAGGCTTCGTAGTTGGGCCACATCAATGCAGAAGGTTGTTGAGAACGGATCGTATCGTTTCCATATCCGGTGATCACTTGCTGGCACTTTGTGCGATCGAACAAAGGGTCTGAAGAATAGCAGAGAGCGGCCCATGGACGAATAATTTGAAGGTGTCCCCCCAATGACATGTTCAATGAGTGCCATTCAACAGGAGAGGGTTGCCCTGAGCCTGAGAACCGCCGCTGTGCTGAAACAAATTCAGACCTCCTGCAGAGATGACACAGGATCCAAATTCGAGCGCACACCTTGTGTAGAGAAAATTGCCAGTGAGAAAACGGATATTCCAGAGATGAAGGCTTTTGGTATAAATCTCATGTCGTAGTGACAATTTCCGTAGGTTCACGAGGGCCTCATCGCACACCCATCTCCTTTAAATACAGCTGGGCTGTAGGTCCCCGTCCCATTTCGGTTGCGAATAGAATCATGATGGGACTTCAAGTCAGGTTACGCACCTGTCAGACAGAACATCTAAATGTTTGACCCTTCTTTTACTGTTAGAGCCACATCAAGCAACTCCCTGGTATATGAAGGGCCAACCAATCACAAATAACGCCAAAAGACTCGTCGAAAACGTTACGTGACTATGTTGTTCCATTGATGTTGGAGGACATTTTCCCTGCCGCGATTGCGCCCATCCAAGTCCATACCTGCATGTGGTAACTAAGACTGTGCCTGTCCCTCAAGGCGTTCAGGTCGGGTAACTTGCGCTTTATGAGTGTCTGCTGAGATTGGTTAGTATCCTTCGAATTTATGATCGATCCGTCCACTCTGCGATGTACTGCAACTTTGTGGGTGTTGTCTAGTCGGCAAGACCGCTCGTTTGGGACTGTAAACAAAATTTAATCATTCATCATGTTCGATTCGTCACGAAGTTCGTGCAAGCAGTAAGTGGCTCACTCCAATGTTACAGTCATCCACCACTCCTCTCAGCTCCCCCAATCGCCACTTCCTAGCAAATCGTCCGACGCTATTCGCTCGTTTGCTAGTAGGTGCTCAATATTTGCACAGCCAACACTCACAGATCCGACCGAGTTGGTGGTGTTCGGATCGAGTGTTGGCCCTGAGATTGGGAGCAAGAAAGAACTACATAGTAGTAAGTTAGTTTAATCAAAATTTAATCTCGGCTGATGCATCGCCTCCAAAACATACTTCTATCAGCGGACGCATTGAGAATTAAGGTTCGAAGATAGAAAGAAAGTTTAAAAGGGGGAAATTGCAGTTCGGGTATCAGTAACAGGGACGCGTGGGTGATCTTCACAGGGCAGAACTCGAAACGGGTGACATAAAGGTACTTCCCAGCAGACTAGTAACGCCCGTACTTGGAGGTGTACTTAGGTGCACTGTGGTGAAATACACGGTGGTGCTCGGAAGTGGGGTAGTGACATCGTCATCTGAGGAATTCTCCGAGTTAGATGAAAGGACTTTGCTAGATCTTTCCAGTGCATAACGCGATATGCATAGGTGACAACCACGATACGGTAGGCTACAAAATCCGGATCAATCGGCGAAAGGATCAGATCGATCAACCCCCAGGAGTAGGCCTACTTGTACAGCGACAAAGACATATTGATCAGCTTGTATTCCGATCACTTGAGCGATAACACGGGTCAAAGAAAATATGGACAACAACGTGCTTGATGAGCACAAGATCAGAATCATTCTGCGTTGCCGTTGAGGAAGCTTAGTTTCTAGATTCCCGGGGGGAAAAGCACGAGGACCGTATTCCCGAGGAAATCAACTAGAAAGAAATGAACCATGATACTTGCGGAGAAAAGAGAGTTACACAGCTTAGTTACTTGTCACTTCAACAATGATCAGGAAGTCCAGTGCCAAGCACATCGCGCGACCGGAAGAGGATGTCAGGTGATGCCTACACCACCACATCTTCAAGGTCGCATACTTGTTCTCGGAGGATGCGTTTGGTGGATCTGTGACGAAATTCAGTGTAAATCTTTGAATTTACCTTGTGGTAGCCATTCAGACCAAAAACAAGCTTCGGGGTATTTTCGACTCGAAAGCCCAGGGTTTTGCGGTGAGTCGTCGGCTTTGGTAAGCAAGCACATCGAGAGTTCCTCGAGCGACCATCGATGCACATACATAGCGTGCATTAGAACATGCAGAGTGTCGTTCAAGAATTACTGTCAAAGATAACATAACGCTAATCTAACTTGGCCATCTTCCTGACGGAAGATCGTTCGTGCGGGATAGATTACCACATGTGCTTCTTCTCGAAAGGTGATCGTTCGACATGCCCGTGACCAAGGGGGTACAAGTTGAATGAGACTCACTAGTGAGTCTTTCCGGCGTTGTGATAAGCAGGCTACATCCCCACTGGAATGGACTGTCGCCGTTGGGCGCGAAAATCGAGAGACGGTGGGAAAAATTGCTCAAAGTAAAACGCGAGGACATCACCAGCACCCAGTGGCATCATCCATGTCTGAAGCTTTGAAGCTGGGGCCAGCTGCGGAAGCTGGGGCCAGCTGCGGGGATCTCCGACTCGCTCTTTTTCGACTTGACAGCACGGTCTCTGGAGTCTAAATCCTTTGGTACTTAAAGACCCTCTTCTTCCAGGCTCTTCAGTTGATCTGGGATTTTACCCCAATCTGGTGCGTATGCTTTTCCTGCTTTCCACCACGGTGACTGCGGTATGAGGACCATATATGCCTCCCTTATCTTACTAGCACTAGTGGACGCTTCAGGAGCTGTGCGCACCCTCATCTAGACGCCTAAAGCCCAGTCTGACCCATCAACATTAAATTGGCCAACCCCGCAAGTTTCACCACATAACTCATCTCCTTAAATCGACTAAGCAAAACTATCCAGTCTGCTCCACTGCCCAAGGGCCCTCCACTCTCCAAGTAACGTGAATGCGGTGATCGCGCTGCATCTCAGTTACTCGCTCGCTGTTTTCTTTGATCGTGTCCATAATTCCCAGTCGGTGCTCACGATTTGCGCTATGTCGGCGGAGCAGTTGATACAGTGCCGGTCCGCATCAAATTTTCATGTCTATTCAAAAATATGGCAATGTTCAGAGCCTCAGCAAGCTCAGATGATCGACGTCAAGCTTCAAGCGTTCGCCTTTCGAAAACACTACAAAGCGTTCTACATCCGCGATACATGTGTGTGCAAGACAGTAGCGCTAGCGAGAGCCCTAGTTAATCTTAGGACTTAACTTAGTCTAAGTTGATTGAGACCAATCGAATGATATCTAGTCTTCCCAAAATCTCTCCCACACGCTCATCTTCACTACACCTTCCCACTCCTTGCGCCTAAATACATCCTGCCCCTGTATGATTCTTAACTCCCTGCCTTTCATTCGCCTAGATTTTCTGGTCGGATCGCGTGCGTCTAGCTCATCGTCTGTGGAAGGTAGAGATAATTTCGACGCAGATTCGTTTGTAAGCGTCAAAATGCCGTGTGTCTTGGACAGAGCATGAGAAGTAGCATGTTCAAGAGGTGAAGTTTGTTTTGAGGAATCTGAAGTTGGTAAAAGGTTGGCTGGGGTATCAAAATGACCAAGGAGAAGAGCTGAAAAGAGATCCCCGACGCCAGAGAAGTAGCCAGGTATACACTCCACACATTGTGCATAGACAGTTGACAAAGACCCTTCATTGTGTCCACCGTCGTCATTGAGGGAGGACGCTATGCAGAGAAGGTACGATGATTCTCCATCAGCCTCTCCGCCGTTGGATTTCGCGGGAGGGAGGAAGTGGGTTGGGACAGAGGAGAAAATTCTTTGCAGCGGAATGGAAGAAATGACGATATTGGGAACATGATATGTTTTATGCAATTTCCTAAGCGCAGCTCGGAGTGACGTTAAATCAGTGAGGCGCACTTCGGTTAGTACTTCGACCTCGAACCAGTTCGGAGTGATGATGGTCGCCAGTGGGAGCATCTGACGATATACTGGCACGCAGTTTTCGGCCACATAAAGTCTTCCCGAGTCACCAAGAACAGGGTCCAGGAGGTATATGAGATCTGGGTTGGCTGTTTTGAGTTTCTTGACGAGCTCGTGAATGGATTGGAGAGACTCTGCATTAGGAACGTATCCCGTAAGCAGGCGATTTGGCACGAGCACCCCAGATTGTTGCATCCAGTCAAAGATACGTGTTAGCTCTTCGGCAGTGGCCTTACTCCCTCCAAAGTGACCGTATCCTTATACGTCAGGTGAATTGGTTGCTCATTGTGCATGCGATCTCTACTAATACACTCACCAGAGTGATTTGAAAAGTTAACTGTGTTTACAACCTGTGATGACACGCAAGTTAACAGAGGACAGTAGCGTGGACCAGAAAGTATGATGTATGCTCACATCGACGTCGTATCCCATACATTGAAGTGGGAATACCGCCGCCTTTCCACCTACATAACCAAACGCAACATGAGATTGTATACTTAATACCCGATGAGTCGTTGGTATATGCGCCCCGTTCTGGCTGTGTTCTATGCCGTTCTGGATAACGGCCATGATGTGAGGTGTTAGCTAGCGCCGGACGGGATGATGATGGTCGACTCGGACAAGGAAGGATTCCCGGCGACTTGATAGTCCCGATTAGGAATCGTATTGTCAGCTTTCGCCACGTGGTGAACTGCTACCACACCGTTTCAATTGTGCCAGGAGTCAGCAGGACACCTTGGGGCGAGTCTGACGGCGTGCACTCCAAGTCATGTCGGATGGTACAAGGTCTGTAACTTGTCATCTAACCATCATTTGTGACCATCTACTTGATTTTATACTGACACCAATGTTGCCTCAGGCTTCGTGAAACGTGGGCTCATGCACTCGGAGCCGCAGAGAACAACTTTCGCCAACTGCTCACTTCCCACAATTCCGGCGATTGGAAATTTGTACCTCTTGCTAGTGATGTGCAAACACTGCCGAAAGGCAAGTCCAAGGTATCGCTCAACCCGGAACTGACGGATGTTGTTGTGCACCGCAAGACAACAAAATCAGGCGAGAACGTTTACAGAGTTATCCTCGACGTGCCCGCTTTGGATGAATCAACTCCTCTCGAATCATGGAAAGCGGCACTCACTACGCCGGAACTCAGGCAGGAATGGGACCCTTCGGTCGAGGGTGCTCACCTTGTCGAAATGTTTGACCATCGAACACGAATATCTAAAACTCAATTCACGCTAGGGTGGCCAGCCAAGTACGTCGTCTGCCCAGATGAATCTGATAGTCTTGCTAATTTGGAACATTGACTGCTTCGAACAGCCCGAGAGATGCGGTCACAATCTCCCGGTTACACCAGGATGCTTCGACGATCATTGATGTCACGACTTCCTTACCTCGTTCCGCGGACGAACCCGCGTATCTCAGACCTTCCCCTCCTTATGTTAGATCATATGTGGAACTATTTGCTTGGTGCATCCAATTCATCCAACCCCCAGCTTCCTCTTCCAACTCGCCGTCGGATGCACTGAGAAAACGCCTTTCAGTCGTTGTTCCTCGTCTTCGAGTGACATGCTTCTGGCAACACGATCTTCGTGCACTATGGAACTTTGGCTCTACCGCTACAGTCTGTCAACAACTCTGTACCATGATTTTGGGATTGTACAAGGTGGTCAAACAACGCGGATCAAAGATTCCAATGCTAGTTGGTTATGGATACGGTGTCGGGGTTGAAAGGATTATATTTCAGCTTGACAGACAGGCTTTGACTGTTGAATATCTGATTCACCTCGAGGAAGATACTACTGACGAAGGCAGCAGCAGTAGTATTCAAAACCTTCACGAGCTCCGTGAACACCGAAGACTTACCCGATCAATCGAGTTCCTCTTGCCCTCCTCTGAAGGGTGGGACGTCCAAGTTACTACCAAAGCCTCTTCGGAAAGGGTCGAGAAGCTTCCTTGGACAGCGACAGCCATACGCAGTAAACCACCACCTCCTACCCCAGGAGGCCTCCTTAAGCCACTGGAACTGACCATCTTCCGCATTTCTCACGCCTCACTTCCTGATTCGCATTCCGTCCTCAAAATCCGTGTAATAGTCGAGCTCTCTGGGCCTTCGAGCGGGATCAGACTCAATGGTCTTCCTCAAACGATTCAAGCAGTCGAGGACCGCGATCCAGGTTCATTCTCCGCGATCCAGCCACAACTTCTTCAAGATGCTTTAAGCACGGCAGATGCCAGTTTCCGAACTTCGTCTTCTGTAAGCTCTGTGGGTACTATTGGGTCTGGAGGACCTCCAATGCGAGCCCAATCGATGAAAGAGATCCCCGAAAGATCGGCTGTTGCGGAGAAATCGATCTTATCAAGAGTTAAACGGAGCTATATCTATTTCTCTTCATTATTGCAGGAGCCTGAGGCCAAGTGGAAGCGAACCACGGAAGCAAGAGGTGTATCAGTAACCCAATTAGATTCCATCGATCCAACGTTGGTGGTTTATCGAGCTGAGGCAACTTTTGTCGGACTGGGACTTTGGGACCTGTATGGTGCACTTGTCTCTCCCGGAGCGCGTGCATTCTGGGACAAGCAATACGATGATGCGACTCTCTTAGAAGATGTTAACGAACTTACTGAGCTTTGGCACTTCAAAACTAAGCCTGCTTGGCCCGTTTTGTATGTTTCCCGCTGTGTTTCTTTTGCACACCCTCTGCGCCGATGACTGACGCTGATGAACTCTTACAGCGGACGAGACACTCTTCTCCTGAAGACCGTCTATAAATCACCTACAACAATTCATGTGTTCTCATTCTCTGTCGACGACCCATATCTCTTTCCCTCTCTCCCGCCACAAGACCCTTCCTTTATTCGTGCCCAAGTGGATTTGCAAGGCTGGGCTATCGAGGCACTATCACCATCTACTACGCAACTCACGCTACTCGAACAATCTGATCCTAAAGGATGGTCAAACAAAGCGAGCACGATCCCTGCACAGATGGTGAATGCAGTTGCAGGGGTAGGAGATTTCGTGATCAAATGTGGGGGACCACCGGTGGTAACAAGATTAGCGGGAGCGAGAGCACTCGAGATGCGCTATGACCACGAGAAAGGAATGTTCAGGGTCGCGTATGAAGGCTCGGAGGGAAGAAACGGAAGTCCAAATGGAGTTAATGGAGCAAGTGGAACCAAGGCGAGTCCAGTTCCGGGCGCGGGCACCAGCGAGGAAGAGAGTACAATTTCTACCAACTCGACGGAAACTATACCACCGACGACGACAAGGGTTCACACCATCGAATGCGAGATACGATGTGATTTGGACACTTGGACTTCCTCTCTCGACATAGTCGTCGACCCGCCCCCTCAATCCGCAACCGCACTCCGGCGACACCGTCTCTCTTCGCTCGGCGGAGGATTATGGCTGACCCTCACCCATGATGCCCTGTACTCGGCTGATGAACGATTACTGGTGATCGTACGACGCGGTCCTATGACATCTGCCAAGGACAAAGGTGTAGTGATGGTCAACGGAGCGCGCATAACCGTCGATGTGGAAGAACTTCCAGAGGCTGAGATTAAGGCGCTCAGCAAGAGGAAACGTATCAAACCCGTCCGCATACCCCTCGATCAGCCTCCTGTCGTCAGTGCTATCCGACGCCGTCGCGCTGAATGGGACGCAGACATGGCAAGTACACTAGACGACGCTAGCATCAGCAGCAGAGTGGAGTCCTCGAAACCAGCAACCCCAGAACCTCCTAATCCCGTGCCTTTGAGTTCATCCGCCACAACTTGGTTTTCGGCACCCAGATTCTCGAGTCCACTGGTCAGCTTTTGGTCGACCGCTGTGGAACAGGCGACGAGCACAACTCAGAATGCAGTGGCTGCCATATCACCGGCTGTCGGTAACAGTACTGCTGAAGTTGTTGCTCCATCGGCAGCCAAACCACCTATGCAACATGCCGCTGAGGCATTGCACTGGCTTCGAGAGCTGCAAACCCATCCTGAAGAAGGATGGACACTTGTAAGCGAGAAGGGTTTCTCGGTCAAGCGTAAGCTCTTCCCCGAGATCTCCTCCCTCATCGCAGTTCACAAGGGCGAGAAAGTCATTGAAGGCGTGTCAGCAGAAGAGGTTTCCTCTGTTGTCACTTCTTACGAATGTCGCAAGACCTGGGATGATAGATTCGCATCTGCGATCGTCTTGGAACAGTTTGGATCCCAGTGTCATACAGCATTTGTCACAACCAAGGGTGGCTTTCCATTCAGAGATAGAGGCTTCCTCGTGGCATCTCTGACGGCGAGATCGAAGCTCCCACACCCTGCAAGTCTAGACGGAGAAGTGGTGGTTGGAAGCTCAGGGAGCGAAAACGGATCATCGCAGGACACCCGGACAGTCCTATTCTGCGTCTCAGTGTCATTCCATCCAGAGGCCGCGTCGTCCTTCAGTCCCGCCAAGTATAACCCTTACACTTACCCACTTGGACGGATATTCATCGATGGATGGGTTCTTGAGACACTTGATCCATACACCAAGGAAAATTATGCGATTCCTTCGACAAGAGTGACAAGAATCGTTGCAGTTGACTATTCCGGGAACGTTCCGGTTGCTGTCAATTCGATGATGAACGCTACGATGGCAAGAGCCGTGGGCGCTGTTGAAACTTATCTCAAGGGGACATCGCCATTACCCTGTGTGAGACTACCCGCCGTAGGATTGGTTTTATCGGAGCAGAAGGCTGTGGGGAGTGTAGCAGTCGAGGCAGCCGTACATGTTGGGACTGGGGTAGCTGGAACATCGGCGACATGGAAACTGAAGAAAAGAGATGAGCAGAGAGCTTTGATCGCGAGTAACTTCAACCCTGCGGAGAAAGCATACACGAGTGTGGTCCTCTTGACGACGTCCACGGGGATTCCAAGCGCTGTCACTCCTAAGGCTGAGGAGCCGGCTTCAAGACCGACCAAGGTCCACGCGAACAGTGCGGTAGACGTACGTCCTTCAAGTCGCGGGGAGCTCGCACCATCCACATCAACGTCCAGTCGTCGTCGAACCTCTTCTGCGTCGAAGAGGTCCTCTTCCAGCGAAGGAGCTAAATATTCGTCTTCCCCATTCACTCATAAAGGCGAGCTCAAGTACTCAACGGACCTCATCGTTGCAGAAGTCGTGGTCGATACAAAACTCTATCCTGAAGGTTATGAAGTGATCATCACGTCGGCAGTACGGGAGGGGAGGGACCTCATCTCCCTCGACCCCTCTTCTGGTTCAAGTCGCGACGACACGGAGCAGGTCTCGAAAACCGCCGCGAATGTGTATAATTTGCCCATCATGTCCAACGTGTACACAGTTCCGGCATCCCCACTCCACTCTGCGGGGCTCAACGCAGACAGACCTCCACGTCACATGTTACGACTGATGTTACCTACAGCACAATACCAGGTGTCGACTGTTCAAGATCCACTTACCGGCGAGACCCGTGGTGCATTACCAAAGCCCCAATGGTACACGGATTTACAGGAGCGAGGTTTCGTAGTCAAGCTAGAGATTCGGCCACCTCGAGGTGTCGATAAGAAAGTATTGAATGGAGGGAATAAAAGAAGTAGAGGGGACATTACCGTTAGTGTGGGAGGTACCGTTGTCGAGGTTGTAGGTGAGAAGGACTCTCTGACGGCGCTTGGACGGGACGAGTTGCAGGATGATCGAGTGTCGAGGATGCTGATTTTGCAGAGGTGAGTCAAAGGACCTGGTTTGGTTAGATTTCGGGTGTCTAATGTGCAACCCTTTCCTGACATTAGGTCACCCGATAACGGAGACGCGTTCCCAGAAGAACTGAAGGTCCCACTGGGACACGCGGATTATATGTTAGACAGTACTGTTATCCCCACAGTCGGCGACATCCAGGAAAATCCTAAATCGCAAGAGGATAATGTTTCACAGCAAGAAGATTCTGAGAAAGGATCGACTACGGAACGTATATTTCATGTCAGACGTTGTCATTTGGACAATTGATCTCGTCACCGTAGGATTCACAAGAGAATGCCACCGCGGCAATGACTCCCCCGCCTGCTGCCAACTCTGGACTGTTGAGATTTTTCAACGCTTATCCTAACCCTTTGACGCGTTGGGCAACCATCACGAAAAATCCAGGGCCAATTCAGCCTCCTGCTGCTCCATCTCGTCAGTCCTCTGGCACTATTCCCAAGGTACCTGGCGAATTCGATGCAACGAACTCGACGCCAACTTCCATCGTGACTACTACCTCTCCATCTACGAATACCTATCCACTATCAATCGTTCTTATCGTAGCTCTCATCGCATTTTTGGTAGGATCTCTCCTCCGGTCCCTTCTTTCACCTGCAGACTTTATTTACGTCGTGACGGACATCAAGGACGCTGAAGAAGTGAGTACTGGATGGCGCGAGATACGTAGACTGCTAGAGGTGAAGTATATTGTCGGAGGATGGGACTTTCAAGTAGCCGTCGTCCGAAGGCACGGGTGATCTTTTTTTCCCCTTCTCTCTCCTGTCGAGTCGCATGTTAGTTACTCTAGTCACAATATTGTACAACAACAAGACTATCATAATTATATGCATTTTATTAGTAGGTAGCGATCAATTCATTGACGAGATCAGTGGCTGTGTCCTTGTTAAGACTTCGTTGCTCTCATCACACACCGTAGACCATGTCCATTGAACTCGTCCCAGTCGGCGAGGGGAGTGCGCTGCCGGAGAGCACACCCTCCTTGATGCCCTTCGATATATCTTACAATGGACCCGCCCCCGTATCTCTGTATTTCCGACCTAAACCAGCACCCTGTTCATTGTCTATCTCTTCAACACGTTTTTCCAGTCTTACTACCTTGGTGGCAAGCTCCCTAAACTCACAGCTCAATGAATCAGACACCCGCCTAGATGATACGACTAGCAATCCCCCACACGAAGCCTCAGTAATGGATGTAACCTCTGGAACGCAGCCAATTTCGACACCCGTACCGTGCGACAACTCATCTGCATCGACTCTCGTAACCGTGACACCCCCGAATGTCGAACGGTTTGTCGCTGCCTTCAGAGGACGGCAAATGTACGGGCAGGCAGTAGAGATCCCACGAGGCTATGGTGGACTTGTCCTGCGGACCCCAGAGGAGGCGAAAGGGAAAGCAAAAGACGATTCTATTATTAAGTCGTTGTCATCGCAGGAAACTGACACGAAACCAAAGACGCGTGGAAAAACCCCTCAGTCGAGACGTGCTACCGACATTGACGTGACAAATGATATTGAGGGGGATGGGAACGATGGCGGAGACTCCCCAGGTACATCGCTTCCGACGAGAAGCCTGATACCGACATCTACATTCTCCTCATTTACCCTCTGGACTGCCGACATTCCCCTTGATGAAGGGAGAGACGAATACGTGCGTGCCTTGATGGAATGGACACGCCTTGCTGCCGAGATACACTCAAACAACGACGATTCCGGATTATCTTGAAACTCCCTGTGACATGTCGGGCTGTGTTGAGAATGCCCGGAGTCGCACGTCCACACTTGTTATAATTGCAATGATCAGGAAGTTGTACGGGAGTGGTTCTTTGAAGGAGCCGAGAGCATCACTAGACCTTTAACTCGAACGGGCCCATTTGTCACCGTTTGGAGCGTCGAAACACAATCGATAAGTGGCGGTGAGTAGCTATGTAGTCCGAATGTAGGGCTATGGTAGAACGGTCAGAAAAAAAATATGTCTCAGGCTGTCTCAGACTGACAAGATGTCATGCTACTGCCTGATGCCAAGATACAGAAGCTGTACTCACTTGCTTCCGGAGGCCTTCACACGCTTCCCACTACCTGCAACTGTACCTTTAAAACCCCTGGTAATATCACGTCCATCTTTTCATTCTTTTTCCTTCTCTCAGACCAACTTGAAGTTGATTCTTATAGTTACCACCCTATTGCATTCTCAGTTCCACTTTTATTTTTTTTTATCGACAGCAAGCATGATCGCAATCGCCCCCGTTCTCATTCTTTTGGTTGCAGCAGCCATTTCTGTTCATGCCGATCCCACCCCCACCGAGCCAGCCCCCAACGATGTGTATATCCAAGGGCAAACCTGTCCTATTGCCTGGGAGGCTGATTCCACCGGGACTTGGAAAAATATGTCTATTCAAATCATGACGGGAGACAACTTCAACATGCTGCCCTTAGCATGTATGTCTTTTCTCCTTTTTGTGTAAGTTTCACCGTTGATATCTGATGCGTGATGATTATAGACGTTGCGACCAACATTAACGCAGCCACCCAGACCACTTACGACTATCCCTGTCCAACAGTGAGTGGCAGTACTATTATCGTACCGGGATCCACGCTGACCCAATTTTTGAATAGGTCTCGCCTCACTCACCCATCTATTTCTATCAATTCTCCACATCAACTTCTCCCAGTGAGTATTGGACGGGTCGTTTTACGATCACAGACAATGCTAGTGACATCACTCCTCCGTCTGAGTCAACTCAGCCCAACGGCGAAGCCATTCCTTGGGGGATTGGTTCCATCGTCACTAGTGGATCAGCGAGTGGTACTAGTTCTTCCCCGGCGAGTGGTACTATTTCTTCCCCGGCGAGTGGTACTATTTCTTCCCCGACGGCTGCTCCTGGATCACCTTCCGGTGTTTATCCGATCACGGCTTCAAGTGCGAACAGCGCCATAGCGACACGCTCCATATCCAACGTCCTCCCCCTGACTGCCCTTGCTCTCGGACTGTTTGCAGTTGGATTCGTCGTGGTGTTCTAAAGGATATACATCGCCCCTAGTGCGTCAGCGCCTGGAACTCGGAAGATTCCTTTCCTTGAAACGTCGTTATGTTACTCCTATTCACGATCACCGGATGACCGCCTCCCATCACTCGTTCTTAACTTATCCGCATAATTACCGCTTGGACGAACAATATCTAATCTATGCCTATGCTCCTACGCGATAAGGATATTGGCTGGATGTTTGTGCTACTGCTTTTGTGGCAGTTTGGGTGTGTTTTTCAGGTTGTTTCGGGATCCAAATGTTTTCTTTAAACTGTCATGGATTTTGTTCAAAGAATTGTTTTGTAAACCTACCTAATCTTCTCGCCTCAGTAGTATAGATATCATTATTGCTAAGTCGTACATAACACCGCCATTAGACTGAAGAGGTGGACCTCGGCAGATTTTGACGCAGGACAGCTGTAATCCAAAGATAATGTGTCCTCGTGGCGGCAATCAGCTTGAATTGCAGTATGCGCACAGTCCTCACACAGCAACTAGAGTGGTACTGCGCGGTCGACTCATCATCTGTTATGATCAAGCTTAACTTGTATAGCCACTTCTAGTCGACGACGAACAAGACTCAACGAAGTGATGTACCCACCAAGGAGCCTCGCTCAACTTGTCTGATTCCTTGGTCCCATGAACAATATTCTGAAGATTGCCGGCGGGCATCCGAGGAATCTTCGCAGCTAGTCTGGTGACTGTGTCCTGGCCAATGAAGTCGACGTGCTGCTCATAGCCATCATGATGCTCCATCGCAATATATAGTGTTCCGACCTTAGCACATCGAGCGCAGGGCAAAGTTCTACATAAAATAGAACCAGACACGCTGGAGTCCATTCCCCTTCAATCCCGCTTGCTCTCAGGTTAGAGACCCATCAAGTTCAAGCTTCAAAAGTTTGTCGTTCGTGCGATGGATCCATCGATTCCTTCTACGCAATATGTGGCACGAGAACTCATGCAAGCTCTCTTGATGGGCTCCTTCATCGCTTTTCTGTTATATGGGATCACATGTATCCAGACGCTTTTCTACTTTCAAACTTATCCGAAGGACCACGTATCTCTCAAGTGCATGGTACCTGACACTGATTTACCGTCCGGCTGGAATCGCATGCTGAAACATTTATTTCTAGGTATCGGCGCTATGGTATGATGGATCTGTTCACTTGGAAATAACAACTTGCTTCCAACTCTTCAGGATATTGGAGACTATGCACTCGGCTGTGAATATGTATTTCATTGATAATTTTGGAGACATTGAGGCTCTCAACGTTATAACTTGGGTTATCTCGGTATACATAATCGATCCGCACGTTCAGGACGAACAGCTCACAGAGCGAGTCTCAGGCAGGATTTGAAATTGGGGTATATCTTGTTTATTGGATGCACATTATTCCGTTAACCCGCATGACTAGTTTATTACTGGACTAACTGTGAACTTGTATGTGCTGTGAGTCTGATATCATTGCCACAATTGAATCTTCATTCAGGTTCTTTGCATTCCGGATATGGCGCTGTGAATATCAGCCCTCTATTACTGTAAGAACACAACTGACATTTGAGTTATTCGTCAGTCACAGGTAATATCTGGGCAGCGTCCATTGTGGTATTGCTCCACACGGCACGCTTTGGTACTTTGGTATCTACTCACCCAACGAGGCTGGGCTTACTTTTTTCAGCACCCGCAACCGCCGCTGTGGCCATCAGGTAGCGTAGTCCCCCATGTGGTTGTTTGCCTACTAATTTCCACATCGTCAGGCAAGTGTACTCCGAGTCATGGGAAATTTTCAAGGATCACGTACTCGTGAGTCGATTCCCTAATGAGTGACCCATTTGCTTGAGGCAGCATTGGCAGAACGTCTTGATTGCCACGACGTCAATAGGGGCGGTTGCTGACTCGGTCTCGGCGTGCATTCTTTCTTACTCTCTATACCAAGGACGTTCTGGATTACATCGGTGAGTGAATATTAATGCTCAGAGTGACCTTGGAATGGACGGTGAGCTTTCTAGAACGAATCACCTGATAAATCGTCTGCTGGTGTATACGATAGCAAGCGGTGGAACGACAGCGTGAGTTTGACAAGTCTTTAGATACGGCTGCTGATCGATCCGGTAATGCAGTATGATAGATGTAGTGACTCTCATCGCTGTAAGCCTCGTATTCTTGGAAAGATGAGTATAGTACGGTGGGTTAACCCTTCGAACATAGGTGTTAGCATCTCCGGATACAAATCTCTATTTAGCATTAGTGCTCGTCCTCGAGAAAAGTGAGTACGCTCTAGACTCGGATATCGAATTGTGTGGTTTTGAAGTTACTGATGGTTTTTTATAGTCTATGCCAATAGTGCCCTTATGTGGTATGTATGGTTTTACTGCCCTCTGATATTCCGGTCGTGACAATCTCGATGCCTTCGTCCAGGCTCAACCAACGACAGTTTTCACGGACAACTCTACGCGACCCCACAAGCATCGCTCTCAGTGACTTCCGAGTTGCGGCGCCACGAGAGACTACGGAAGATCTCCTTGTGATGGTCAAGTCGACTAGCAGAGATCCATCCACCGTGGAGGTTCAAGCTGAAGTTGCGTGATGAAAACGCATGATCGGGAGGGTGAGACAAGGATATTCATGGTATTGGTGTCTTCTGGTTTGGGGTAGGGTTTACGAAATAGATTGGGACTTGGGACTTGGATTGAACGTCATGATAATCACGAAAAAGCAATGATATTGCATACAACTACATATTCCGTATGATTTTTTCTACATAATTTAGTATCTACTACTTGGTCGTCTTTTGAAAAATAGTCGGACATCTAGATCGAAGCCTAAGTGGTGTTCAAGGACCTGCAAGTTCAAGTTGGATGGGGGGTATGGCGATGCCTGTACTCCAGCCCTTCTACACTAGACAGATGCGCATTGACGCCAATTGAATTGAGATTATTGAGATCGTGTTTTGACAGTTGCCAATATACAGTTGTGGAGTAAGTACTGTAGCGTCGCGCAGGTGGCAGAGAGTCGGGCGCCTTGTGTCACTGTGGAGTTACTGTATTTATTGGAATATGTATAGCCAGTACGTAGGCCTTGTGGTTAACAACGCGGGTCACCAGTCACGTAAGAATTCATGTACAAACCGAGGGTCAAAATCAAACGTCCTAACCAAAATCCACCAACACCATAACCCTCGCACGAAAACATCTAATACTGCCTCCATCGGAATAAGAAACGAGATGCAAAATATGATCAGTCCAAAAAAAAAACGGTTGTTGGTCCACCATTAATAGCCACGGTTATGTACTGTATGGAAGTATGGAAGTATCTAGTTTGAAATGTGATCGCAAAAGAGTGAATGTGTTTGTGATGACGAGTAATGACCGTAGAGAGTTGGCGCAAACTGCTGAGACGCAGATTCATTGGGAAGTGGTCCGTATCATGGAGAATCATTACCGGGACTCGTCTTGCCGTCTTTTGAGGCATCGTTCTCGATCGTCCAGTCCGCATCCAGGTGGGTATGCAACGGGAGTCCTCGCATGAGAAGAGACGAGAGTAATCCGACACCAGTAATGGCAGTCAACACTGCCCAAAGGACCATCAAGCTACTTGCAAAGGCAGCCTGAACCTCAGCTTTTGTCTCCGGAGGGAGCGAGCTAATATCGGGGATGAGAGCGTACGCGATGGCAGCGCCTCGAGGGACTGATTGTAAGAATGACGCGGGAAGCTTTTTGGAGAGCTCATTTTGGAGGACCGTATTGCCGATCGTGATACCCCATACACCTGCAAAGGAGCGGAGGAACCACATGAAGGCAAGCGCGGGGGCGTTCTGCGTGACCGGCAATGGTGCTTGAATAGGGTACATGGTCGTCGTATACAATGATCTGCATTGACATATCAAGGAACACGATGACATGATCACAAAAAATCAAAACCCACCCAACGCCAAGTCCGAGTACAGCCATGAATCCAATGGCCTTTCCGATTGGATCTGTCGCGCGAAGCGTAGTTATTGCACCAAGCATGACGACAACTATGACCCAGCTAAGCCACATCTGCGGTCGGTATCGGTTTGTAATCTTGACCGTCATACCAGCACAGATGGCACCTGGTGCAACCGATACGAAGCAGAGACAATAGATACCAGAAGCAAGGGCAGACGATCCTTTGCAAGCCTGGTAATAAACGGGGTAGAAGTCTGTGAACAAGGACAAAGAATGAGAAATGTGTATGGTGCACAGCGTAGATGCACTTACAGACAACTGCGAATGTTGCGGTAGAGATGAAGAAAGTCTGGACATATCTAATACGGAATGGATACATTGAGCATCGACGCGACGACAACTCAATAGAGGTGTCACGTACCCACTGATACTGGTGATATTGGTCATCAGAGAGAATGGCACCTGTCCCAATGATGAGAATATGTCAGGCAACAAGATGCAACATAGGACACACGAGCGGATATTTTGCGAGGGTAGCCTCATAAGCAATGAAGCCGCCTAGTCCAACAAGGCCGAGAACTAGAGGGACTAATACCTGGACTGATCCCCAGGGTGCAGTGATACCACCCCACGTCAGACCGATCGTGTATGAGGCCGTGCTCGAGATGACGAGCAGATTGCCGCTGTTAGGAATGGCATTAGTACATGTTTCGTCAACGACATCAGAAACACCCACATCCAATCCATTCGCATGAATTTTTCGTGCCATTTGCCAGGTGGAGTCGGTAGGTCTAAGAAGGCGAGAACGAATAAAAAAGCAACGAACGAGATGGGAAGATTGAGATAGAATAACCATCGCCATTGTCCTTGTGAAGCGAGACTGCCCCCGACGACTGGACCGACCGCGACCGCTAAACACCAAACAAGCCCAAATAAACCAGCATAGAGACCACGTTCTTGCAGGCTGACGATATCGGCGAGAATGATTCCAGTGATGGATTGCATTCCTCCACCACCCAATCCTTGTATGGTTCTACCGGCGATGAGCATGTTCATATTCTTTGCCCCACCGGAGATGCCACTTCCTAGAGCAAAGATGGCGATGGTTATCAGGAGGGCGGGCCTGCGACCGAAGGCTTGACAGAGGCCGCCGCTCATAGGAAGGAACGCAGTGGAAGCTAGGCAGAAAGCCGAACCAACCCAGATGAACGACGGTGCCTGTAGAGCACTCGCAATGGTAGGGAGAGCAGTAGAGACCGACGCGAACTCGAGAGCAGAAAGAAAAAGGCATAGGGACATTGAAGCGAAGATAAGCCAAAATTTGTAGTCTTTCTTAACAGGGGTTAAATCGGGCGGTTGTCCCGGTTCAACCTTTACAGCGAGAGTACTTGAACCACTGGATGATCTCGAGGACATGGCGGGGAATGGGACGATGAGGTCTACCGGCTGAAAGAGAGGACAAGATTAAATACTTGTACTCTCTCGTACCCCGCGTACGGATTAGTCCAAGTATATAGATAGACCAGAATGAGCGGCTTGAACCAGCGCCAAACTGTTTCGAGTTGTCTCGAAACAACACAACCGACTAACTTGGGGTGACAGAGAGCAGATCCGTCAATACTTGCCGATGTCACCATTGATGACCGGTGCCGCACACTGGGTTAAATTGGATGTGGTAGGGTGGGGAAGCAGAGTACGACCTGGTAGGATAGCTAATGTTGTGCTGTCCACAAGTGCTACGATTGGAGTGGTTCGATGATGCTGTGACCCCGTCGAGTCCCTGGTAAGCAGAACTGGAACTGTGAAGCCTGAGGTCGTGCTATCATGAGGCGTCCGCTCCAAGAGATGACCGAAACGCCGTCTGGCTTGAGACTGCTATCGCCGCCGTCCGGGGGGTGTCGCCGTCGCAGGAATGTTTATTTTCTCTACGTAAACTGGTTCACGTCGGTCCTTTGACAATGGCAGATCTCCGAGTGGGCCTTGCCGCTATGACAGACACCGGCCTCCGTGCAAAGTAAACTCTAAGATGCAGGGTGAATTTACACTGCCACGGATTTACCTTGTATTTCTATAATCTTCAAGTTCTTCTCCTTCTAATGTCTAATATGCCTGTCGCTAGTATTTTCTCTGGTCACTCACTTTCAAATCGCGTACGGTTAAGAGTGTAGAACATATTTTTATTTATTTATTTATTTATTTATTTATTTATTTATTTATTTATTTATTTACTAGATGATAGATCAGTCAGATAACTGTCTCTGTACGACCAAGTCAAACCTGTCCACAACTCTACGACTCTCTTCCTCTTCGTACTCCCCCATCGTCGACTGACTCGATCCCATCAAGTCGATCAAAGTGCAACCTCATGTCTCGATTCGTGCGCGCGTCCAAGTATCGGTATGTCTCCATCTCGCAGATCATTCGGACGCTCTCGAATGCACCTCTCCACGTCCTTGAAATCCGTTTCTGATCCCAATGTCGCGCCCCCAGTCACGTCTACGGACAACCAGCCAAGAAGGAGCACGGATATGACAACCTCAAAGTTTCTTCCAGTGCTTGGGATACCAACCTCATCGCCGCGTCTGCACGTTATATCAGTCTCAACTGGGCTTCTTCTGGTGGAGGGGCTTTCGTCGTACTCCCAGTTCCATCCACGTTCGGTCCCACCGCGTATGACATACCCTCCAAGCTCCCTGACATAATTCCTCTCGCTCGTACACATACAGGCCCTGTTCTTGATACCGCTTGGTCTCCGTTTAACGACACCCTCGTCGCTTCAGCTTCTGAAGATGGTACTTCCCTCCTTTGGAAAATCTCGGACAACCTATTTGAAGGCTGGACTTTGGATGGCTGGGAACCCCATGATATCGACCCTGTCGCAAAGGTCGACGTGAGCGCAAAGAAAGTCGGACAGGTTCTCTGGCATCCAACCGCTGCAAACGTGCTCGCCACGGCATCTGGAGATCATCTCGTAAAACTCTGGGATCTCGCAGATACTTCGCGACCTCGTTCCACCCTCAATGGCCATGGCGATACCATTCAATCACTTGCGTTCAATATGACCGGTACAATTCTTGCTACTACGTGTCGAGACAAGAAACTGCGTCTCTTTGACGCTCGTGCGGGAGGTGACGCCGTACGCGTGGCAGAGGGTCACGGAGGTATTAAAGGTGCAAGGGTAGTCTGGATGGGAGATATGGACCGCATTGCTACCACCGGCTTTAGTAGGATGAGTGACAGGCAAGCCTGCATCTGGGAGACCGGAGGACTCGGAAACACCAAGACTATCATGCTTGATCAGAGCGCTGGAGTCGTCATGCCTTTCTGGTGCGATAACGGGATTTTGTTTTTGGCTACGTGAATATCATTATTGGCAGAACATTATTGCTTATTTGCCCCTGATAGCTGGCAAGGGGTCAGTGATTTGGTAAAACCAAGGGTTACGTGCGTTGCTGACTCGGTCTCCGACAGTGATGGAAACGTGCGGTACTACGAATACGAGTCCGATTCGTTGTATGCTCTTTCAGAGTATTCAACGTCTGTTCCACAGCGTGGCATGTGCTTCCTTCCTAGACGTGCCTTGTCAGTCTCGGATTGTGAAATTGCGAGAGCATTCAAGGTTTCTAGCAATGGTGTGGAACCGATCTCGTATATCGTGCCTCGCAAGGTGCGTATCCATGTTCGCCCTCCGTGGCTCGCGCTCGCGACGCTAAGTAATATTCCCAACACAGGCCGACTCCTTCCAATCGGACATTTTCCCTCCGGCGCCATCATCGGAGTCATCATTGAGTGCAGCCGAGTTCTTTTCCGGCAAGGTTGCAACAGTGAATCTCGTTAGCCTTGAAGATGGTGTTGTTTTCTCTGGAAATGGGGCACCAACCTCTGCACCTGCAGCAGTATCTCCTTCGCCCCCTGTTTCATCCACACAAGCTTCTGCGCCACCGGAACCGACGTTCGCTCCCTCGGTGACAAAATCGGCGACTTTGCCTACGCCTGCCCGTGAGCCATTGGCGACCCCGGTTCGCGCTGAATCCCTCCCTACCAGCGCACCCGTAGCAGACTCCTTTAATGACAACGTGCGTGCATATTCTCTGAACCCTGACGGCTTCTTCTTTACTCAATCTGTATTGCAGGTAAACCCCGTGCTCCAAGAGGAAGTTGATCGTTTGAACGAGGAACTACGTGAAGCGAGGCAAAAGATCCGTAATCTAGAGCTCCAAGTGGAGGGATTGAAGGCCAATGCGAGGAAAGCTGCGCAGACGCTGATGGAGGGATAATGTAGGTCGGTGAGATAATAATGGATTAAAATTGATATCCTGTGTTGAGGGGGCGGTATCTGTTGTCTTTGTAAATGAAGAGTTATATTGTCAAAGTTTCCATCGGGTGCACGAGGCTCACGAAACGTGCACGAACTTGGGTCGAAACCGAGTCGCTGGCAAAGGAGAGACCGACCGAAACAGTTGACACACGTGCGACTTGGTAGAGCAACTGGACTGGGAGTAGTCATCAACGATTGCTCTTAATTCGTTATCTCCCGTCCTCGACCCTCCACGACAGTCTCGCTCACCACCAGCTCGACAACTCGCCTTCGCGCACGCACATCCCAGTGACGAACTCAGTCTGTGTCTTATCGGCACCGACCGACGCAACAGTTGGACACACGCGGTCCGCAGGAGTCACATCCGTGTCTCCCCCGCAGATCGCTGCAGTCCGACTTGATACCTAGCGCTGCATGACCCTTCTCCATGTATACTTCACTCTACGCAATCAGCAAGCGTTCCAGCGTCTCCTCGAACGAGACCGCTCAGCTACCAGTCAGCCCGGCGCACCGAGCACGAGTGGTGGAAAGTCATGGTCTCGCAAGAACATCTTCGCTGCGATCCAGGTAAACGCATTCGACAACCTCGGGCGCACTGTATTGCATTTGGCATGTTCGTCTACCGAGCCTTCGAGCCTGGAGTACGCACGGATGTTGCTCACGCATCCGTCCATCAATGTCAATCTTGTTGATAAGGAGAACCATTGGACGGCACTTCATCGGGCGCTCTATGCCGGGAATATCGAGGCGGCGTGAGTCCCTCTCTTTCAATTTTGTGCTCGTTCTGGGGTAGGGTTGCTGAGATATGGACGTTTTAGGATTATGCTCCTGAAACGAACGGACACTGATACGTCCATCAAGGACATGGAGGGATATACTGCGTTCGACCTGTACAATTCCACTGTCCGCAATGCGAACCCGACTTCTCTCGAGGATGGATATGCGGATCTGCTGACGTGGGGAGCTAATCGGTGCGTCTTGGTTTCTTTTCCTCACACACTTTCATGTACTCACATGTCCGTCGCCGACATCAACATCAACCAGAAATGCTGCTCTAGGACTAGGAGATAGTAACGACCGTGTGCATCCCGATCAAGTCGTTCTCGCCAAGAAAGATGCACCTTTACCTTCTCATCGAACACTGGACGAAAGATTCAGTTCGACCAAAGTGCGTCAAGTCAGCATGTCGAAATTGCACACAGTCATTCTGACGGACGAGTCTCGCGATAACGTCCGTTTGTGTGGATTTGGTAGCGGAGGGCGCCTTGGCCCCTTCTCGCATACACTGTACACCCCAACGTCTCTCCCGCTGTCCTCATACACTATCGTGGCTGTCGCTCTTGGTCAAGATCATACCCTCGCACTGACGAGTTCGGGCGAAGTCGTCAGTTGGGGTCTGAATCGGTTTGCTCAACTTGGATACGTTGTCGAGGCAGGGCAAGGTGGCTCTGTGGATGAGTCGATTCAAACAATGCCTCGCAAGATTGGTCACTTGAGGAAGGAATTCGTGAAAGGCATTGCAGCGTGCAAAACTGCCAGTGCTTGTTGGTCCGATAATGACGTATGGACGTGGGGTATGAATAGTGGACAGCTAGGATACAGCAAGACTGCGAGTCCTATCCAAGTACTTCCGCGAAAGGTTTCCGTCATTACCCAACCGGTTCGTGGTATCGCGATGTCGGTGCGTGCTCAGTCAACTGCGAATTTATCCCTATGCTGACTGCGCTCCGTTTTCTTTGGATAGGAATCAGCCATGGTTTGCCTCTTTATGAATGGCGAGGTTGCGTGTGTTTGGAATGGCGGTGTATCCAAGATCAACTTCCCGCCCCATGCATTCCCATCTGATATCTCAACAGTATATCGTCCCCCTCAAGCCCTGCGAGGTCCCGCGATCACCAAACTCGTCAACTGTGATGACGCATTCGCAGCCTTGTCTTCAAACGGTGAAGTATTCACGTTCTCCATTCCTGCTCCCACCGAGCTAGACGGAGGCATCACTGGAACGAGTACCGGTGGTGGCAAGGGCCTGGTGACGAAACCACAGCGTGCATGGGCCTTGAGAAGACAATTCAGCAGTGTGCGAGTGCGTATCAACGTATTATCGCTCACGACTGTTGAGCTCAACGTTCTTCTATCCACTGTGGCTGGCGTGTACGCTCACAGGACGTTGATATTGGTGGCGATAGTACATTGATAGTGTCTACTCAGTCAGGACATGTATTTGTCCGTTCTCGCAACCTCAAGGTCACCGCGGTAGCCGGGGGAGCAAAAGCATTCAAGTTCCAACGGATCGCGCATGTCCAGCGAGCGGTCGCAGTGTGTGCAAACAGCACCGGTGCTTTTGGCGCTCTTCGAGTTGACTTCAAGCCTAGTCCGATCAACGTTACGGGAAGACAGTTCTCAGGTGACATGGCCACTGTTGCTCCTTATCATCTTGGCAGGGGCGCTTCCTTGGTGAACCCGGTCCTGGACATACCGTTGGACGCGCTTGTCGACGCTGACGACGACTTTGAAGATTCTTCGATCCTTGATGACATTGGAGAAGTGACCGGGTTGATCACAGTGCTTCGTAGCCAGTTCACTCGGCCCGGTGTTATCGATGCGAAGGATTTCAAGCACGGTGCAGATATCACTGTGCGTGTGGGCACGAAGTTTGAGGTGCCTGCGCACCGTATTATCCTCGCCGCTCGCTGCATACCTCTCCAAGAGGTGTTCACTAGTGGGTCGACCCTCAAGGACAAGTCCTCCAACCTCTTCGTGACACTGATCCAGCAAACATCAAGTAGCTCTCTGGCTTCGCTATCGGTCTTGCGCTTTACAGGGATCAGCCCACTTTCGTTACTCATACTACTGCACTATCTCTATTCTGACGAGGTCCTCGCGATATGGGATCGTCGCATTGGATCGCCATTCGAGGCACAGTTCTCGAGCTTGGGGGTATCGCCTGCACAAGTGAAGACCGACCTTACTGGTCTCAGCCGATTATTAGACCTTCCCCACCTCGCGCTAGCGCTCCAGTCTGTCGGAAAGCGTACTCCAAAGCCATCGGCTTCCAACGATTTCCGCCGGCTTTTTGATCAAATGCAAGTTTTTCGTTCATCCAGGTCTTCCATTCGCGAAGACCCTCTAGCTCCTGATGCAGCATTCCAACTCGCCGACAAGACCGTCTATACCCATTCTACTATTTTGCGTGCACGATCGGCGTTTTTTGCTGCATTCTTCGATGATCCTGACTGGACCGTTCAACGGAAGAGTGGCTCGGGCATTGTCGATATCGATCTGAGACACCATAAGTGGCAGGTGATGCAGTTCGTATTGCAGTTTATCTGCTTCGGTGAAGAGAAGATGTTCGAGACCCTTGAATTCTTGGATGCTGTCGATGACGTCCTCGAGTTTATGTTCCTCATTATATCCGCTGCAGTAGGTCGTCACTACGACTACGATTTACCTCCGGTTTTCCTGATTTTCACACTCTAAAATGAACTGCTCTTGAGTCGTCTCGTCCTTCTCTGTTCGCAAGTTATCCTCAAGCACCTGAACGTTTACAACGCTTGCTACTTGCTCACAGACGCTATCCACTTCAACGCGGATGACTTGGCCGACCGCATCAAGAGCTATATGACGGCCAACATGGAGTTCCTTCTTCAGATGGGGAACCAGCCGAACGATCCTGAACTGGGTATTTCAG
Source organism: Chalciporus sphaerocephalus (assembly GCA_038094055.1). Taxonomy (NCBI): domain Eukaryota; kingdom Fungi; phylum Basidiomycota; class Agaricomycetes; order Boletales; family Boletaceae; genus Chalciporus; species Chalciporus sphaerocephalus. The sequence goes on along the minus strand of JBBPTH010000136.1, from coordinate 2,409 downwards.
GCTGCCGCAGAATACGTGCGCCAGCCAATCAAGCGCTGAGAGATTCACCGAGGATGTCGCCGCCTGGCTCGGCAAAGAAGGCGGGACGCCCGTTGAAGGTGTCTTCTCCGACTACGAGCCCGATCCTCCGTCCGTCGTCGGCTGCGCCATCACGTACACTGCGCTCTAAACCCTCGGGAGATGAACTTTTTGCGATGGACGATACGGAGATACCGTCACCGCTGAAGCTGAGTCCTATTATTCAGCAGCCTGTATCAGCAGCTAGCGAGAGCGACGATACGCCGGTCCCTACTTCAGCGAAAGTAGGGTGGAAGAAAAACCTGGTTACGCCTCGGTAAGCAAGGTGTGGTTAGCCTTGTTCGTTGATTGAATTTTTCCCCTCCGGACTGATCTCAAGGCAATTATGGCGGAGACAGAGACTAGTAAGAGGGCAACTCATGCGAGCAGGTCGCTTGAAACTATGGCTCCTGTGGGTGCGATCCCGAGAGGAATCGCAGGGACTAGTCCCAGCAGCGGTCCAAGTGCGGGTCCGTCACGACAGGTTGGCTCTGCAGCGAGTGTTATGCCTGGGCTATCTCCCAATTGGCGTGCTGAGAACCCTTCTACACCACGTCGCGTACCGTCTGATCTTGCGACCAGACCGCAACAGAAGACTCTCGAATCCCCATCGACGCCAACGTCATCCCGTACGGGCGCTATATCGTCACCTGTCTCAGCCACGAAAGGAGGGAGCCAGGGACCGACGATGGGTCCTGTTATTATCCCTGTTCGCCAGACGCCGAGTTCATCTCGGTCAGGGAGTACACCAACAGGTGTTGGTAGCGCGCGGAAGCCGTCGTACGTATCGCACGTTCACATTCACACGCGCGCCAACCCCCTATCGAATGCTAACAACCCTGGGTTTCAGATTAGGCGCTGCGTGGACATTGCCGGCAGTACAGCCCATTGCGGCACCGACTGTGCCGAGCAGCTCGACGAGTGTTTCGGTGTCGTTCGCGGAGATACAGCGGATGCAAGAGTTGCAGGGTACGCCGACGTCCAAGGATAAGCGGTCGCTGCGTGATATCCAGGAAGAGGAGCGTGCACGTCAGCAGGAGGCGGATTTCTTGAAGTGGTGGGCTGCGGAGGAAGAACGAGTGCGTTTGGAGCAGACGCAAGTGGAGTTACCGCTCTCTCAGGGAGCGAATACACGTTCGAGGCAGGGGAAGAACAGAGGAGGGAAAGCAAGACCACGCAAACCTCACGGGGAGCAACACAAGGGTACGCCGTCAAGCTCTATACAGCAACAACGCGATTCGCGAGGCCCTCGTGATCGTAAGCCACGACAGAGGGAGGACAATAATGTTTAAGAATATGGTATATGGAACGTATGTGAAGAATTTAGGCATAAACCTAGGTTCTAAATTCAGTAGACCTCGTTATGCGGTGAGGAGTGGGCTTAGATCATAATAGATGAACTATCCACGTAATTTCTCAATCTGCGGATCGCGAATAAAGTACCTGATACACTATACTATTGAGGCGGGGAAGAGTTGGATTCGAGCCCGAAGACAGTAGATTCTCCGATAAGTCCAGCGGGGTCAACTGCACTCGTGCCCGCGTAGAACGAAATGAGTTGCGAAACAACAACAGAATGCAAATATAGTACTAAAGCTACAGGACTGAGTGGTGAATTGCGTTGAGATTCTAGGATAGATAAAAAAAGACTGATACATATCGGTTTGCCACCACAACACCGTCGTCGTCCGAAGACCTATCACATCATGTGAATCCATCAAGCTGACGTCGAAGGGAGTGTGTCTTCCGCGTCCGCAGAATGGTTGTCCTGGATGTCCAACCTTTCCCCGTCCTCCGTCGTACCAATATGCACAACATCCCCATCTCTATATCCATTCACATCGATTTCAGAAAAATCAGTAAATCAGTCACCGGTGTTCAAATGGGTAAAAAGCATCACACGACACATACCGTACCGTCCCTCTCAACAACTTCTGCGCGAGTGGGAACAACACCTCTGTTCGAACGACTCTCGCGATCGCACGTGCACCGTACACCTCTGAATACCCCTTCTTCACCAACCACTCCCGAGCAGCTTCATCGACGTCGAGTGTGATTCGTCGATCCTTGAGCCGTGCAGCGACGTCGTCCAAGCGGAGGGATACCACATCTAAAATGGCACTACGCGAAAGTTTGTTGAAGACGAGCATAGAGTCGAGACGGTTGAGGAGTTCTGGGGGGAAATACTCTGATGTACGCTCCATGACGCGGTCTTTGGCATCCTCGGTTACAACGCCATTGGCATCACAGGAAAGTGGATCGGCGAGGATGTCACTTCCAAGGTTACTCGTCAGACATATGATAGTGTTCTGACAGACATCAGCACCATGAGGGACAGGAGTAGAAGACACG
>JBBPTH010000135.1:0-38304 GCA_038094055.1 Chalciporus sphaerocephalus | reverse complement strand
GCTGGTGTCCTAGGATAAAATACGGTTGAGGTCATTTGACTGGGGTGATGAGGAGGGGGAAGAACGCTTTAGTGTGGGGATGAGCGGGGAGAATGAGCAAAAGCTATGGTGACATTTGACGTTGGTTTGTACCCCGCTTGAAGGTACGTCTGCACTAATCTGACAAGCTCAGCCAGAGTTCGGAGATCCGAAAAGCCGGTATGCCGGCCCAACTCTCCGAATTCGTGCTGTCTATCAAAGTCAGCCACGTCACTGGCACAGACATCCATGGCCGCGACGACCAGCACTAGTGTTCCTCTAGGGTGACTAGATCTAACTTCAACCACTCTAGATCAATCTTGCGAGCATCCTAACATGTGGCCAGAAGAGTACTCCGAGGACCACAAGACAAGTCGACAACCCAGTCACACCGACCCACACCGATCCCCTTTCGGCTTCGGCGACCGTACTGAAGCCCTTCCTCCTATCCATGGACTGGAAAAACTCGAGCATATGCTCTCCTGGACGCATGAAACACCCCGTCTTCCTGCCCATTGCTCAACTGGATCCTGATTAACGAACAAACTTCCGGTAAGTACGAACTCGCTACGTCCCAATGGTTTCCGTAAGAAACTGATACGGCGCCTTCATATTCCTTGATTTTGATGCAGTCAGCGCTGGTCGTTTCCATGCACCGACAATGACTCGTAAGCGCAGCGGTCTACTATCTCCGCTGTGGGTTCCCCACTTTTCTGGTGGCGTCCTCCTCTTTCCGTCACTTTATCCTTGTAAAGATCTGAGTCCACTGTCTTCGATCCATCTGAGTTCACTCGATCATGAGCCCAAAGGAGCTACCAAAAGCGCTCAATGTTTTCCACCACACCGGAAAATATCATAACGAAATCTAGTTAGCCTTTGAAAAGCAAGCGCGGTACGTCCATGGATTTGACTGATGCAACCATCTCAAGGAACAGACTGTTGCCTGATTCAATTTCGCCTGCTACCACATGCACGCAGACTCACGAGTCGGATGGTCAAGTTGACTGACATTCCGCCGGGTTCTCACTGATTCAGATGTTCAACCTATTGCCATGTACTCTCTGGCGCCTATGCAATGCGAGCATCAATCTTGTATCTCATGAGACCGCCGCCCTTGACCGGGCCATGGTCAGATGTGCCCGGTTCGGTTCAAGCAGCCCTAAGTTGATGCGCAATGAACGGCCATCATTTCAAAGTGAACAACATTGTTTGTCTCAGGGCGACGCTCGCTTCAACACGCAACCCTCGGGATACCACAGCCATCCAATTTGCACTGGACGGGTGCTCGACTAATCGCCGACATTACTAAAGGTGAGCACCCAGCGCGCAATGGGACGCACTGGCTCCATCAATCATGGGACACAGCGCGAGCTATAAAACGAAGGGCATTAAAGCGAAGAGGCATTTCAGAAGAAAAGTCTCTCAAACACCTTCTTCTATCCTCACTACGAGCAGACAACTCTACTTGGAACATTATGCGTACCACTTTTGTTCTAACGTTCGTCGTCGCTCTTTTCGCTGTCGATTCGGCATTGGCGCTGCCTGCTGGGACCACCACTATTACATCTTCGCTAGCCCCTGTCTCGACGCCGTTCGACCCATTCCATCCAGGTCCTGAGTGTCTCCCTCAGTATCTTCCGAAATGCGTCTTTTGAGTGCTTACTGGCGGAAAGCTGAATGGATAAGAAGGGGCGGCTGTATAGTTTTCAGGACTTTTTGCGATATTGTTGGCGATGTTAGTAACTTCACGGGGGAGGGTTTTTGGGAAACTGCGTCGTTTGAGAGGAGTATATACATCGGAACAAACAAATTTTATCATCAGAAAATGTAGGGTATGAAACGCGAGAAACGGTAGCGACAGTGTGCCGCTATGTATGGAGTTGTGTAGTAGTGATGACAGTGGGCTCTGTGTAAGGCGGGAGGTCGAGCATCAGAATCAGACTAGCATATATCGACTCCCTCCGCATTTTCTCTCTCAAAAGAACGACCGCTTCCCTCTTTACCGACGGGTCTCGAACAGCTCGAACGATCTCTTTGTCCGTGTCAATCATCTCGGTGCGAAGCTTCAGCTGGTTCTGCTTATCTGACCGTATGTGGGTGTTTATGAATCTAGGCCAAGCACGATAAACGAGATAGACGCGAATAGATCGAACGGACTCAGTCCATGCACGTTTCAACCGTCATCGGCTTCGTAAACATCGTATTGGTAAGCGCCGAATGCATCTCGAACGGTTCTGCCGACTTCGCCATCTTCATCGCACCATCATCAATACGGAGCGGCACCGTGATCGAAAAATCACTGTCGTTATTGACGAACTCGACCAACCCAACAGGCTCATGACGACGAACAGGATGCCTGCGCATCTCGTCCCTCACTTTACGCCACATATTATCACGCATCTGGGTGAGAGGCGCGAATCCAGAACGAGCTGGGATGTGAGCGCGAGAGCGGTTGACCTGAACCATACCTTCCATTTTTTCCGACATGGGTTCGTCGGTGAGCAAGAGTTTAACGAGCGTCTGTACGTTGGAGGGTTCGATGGCGAGATCGATACGGATCATGTATGGCACTTTGAATCCGATCTCTTTCTCTTTCTCTTTCTCTCTCTGTTTGTCGTTCACGAGATCGAGGGCGAGGGCAGCGCATGTTTCGAGCATGAGTACGACGGCGATGTTTGACATCAGCGTTTCAACGAGCTTCGTCATCCCTTTTGGGCGTTCTGAAGGCGTACAAATATGTTTGTGACGCGACCTGTTGATGAACATGGAACAAGCAGGATTTTCACCCATCCTGACATCACCAACGTTCTCTGAATCTAGATACGTACCAGTCTTTCTTTTGACACTCTTTCGAACAATACCACACGCTTTTGCACTGTGTGCGATGGACGTTGAGAAAAAAAAAAGGGTAACACTCGGGATTGAAAGCAGAGACTCGGATGCGCGGCGTGCTCACCTGTTTACACGTCTGTAGTTTGTGACGGCCGTGAAACAGGTGGTGCACTGAACTTGAGCCGCGTGTTTGTTCAAGTTGGATTTGATGATCTCTCGAGGCGTTGCGGTCTTTTTGAATAATTCATCGCTGAGAGGGCTTGTCGCATGAACGATGTGAATCTCTTTCTTGGGTTCCATCATGTGTGGTGCTGATCAAGTGGTCACGACCGGTCACTGGTTACTATCCGACCGAGGTACGATCCGCTGCACCCCTAAGGGAGATGGTTTATGTCAGCAAACTGACAGTATGTTCAAATGTCTCTGATTGTCAGAACCGAAAATGTAGGGGTGGAATACCAGACAGATTTACAGTGGCCCAGTCATCAAGACACCAACGGTCGAGAGAGAATTCTAAGCTATTAGGCGGTCTCGTGAACAATAGAAGCGTAGAAACCACCAAGCAGGTTCTTGCCGTGCAACTGTACATCTTCGCGGCTCAAGTTCCTACTGACAGCGGTTCTTGCAACAGTGACAGTGAAACACTGTCCGCGGGCAGAGAAACTGAACGGGGTGCCACCTCCACCTCCGTAAGGCTATAGTGAAACACAATTCAATTCCCACATGTGATGTGGGTATACCTGGAGGTACCCACTCCATATTAATAGACAGTCGTAGTTCCGGTGTAAGAGGTACAGACGAGGAATTTGAGGTGGATAACGCGTGTTCCCCAGTAGCTGGATCCAAAGGCGGCGGTGATGGCGATGATCTGACCTGCTTCTGAAACAAGGCTGGGTTAGGGCACTGGGGGTTACTTCTACGGATGGGCCACGTTGATGCGCCGCCTCTCATGCCAACGTACAGTGGTGAAACATCATCTCCGTCACTCTCAAGAGAATATGGTCGTAGAAAGTTCATTACGCAGTTTCATACACTTACCTTTCTTTTCCGCGGCCTCAGTAATGCTAACCCACAAGGTCGACAGTACGACAGCTTCGTCGGACCAACTCACCACATAAGCAAGTAGAGACCACTTAATATGAGTTCCTTGAGAGGACGCGGCATGATTTTCAGCGCGTTTACAACAAAACCACAACCTAATGGAGTGGTGGTCTGCCAGGTAGCGACCTTCCATCCTGCACCAAAAATGGAAGCAACTCTGAATGCGACAACCAAAATGACGTGTTATCCGTTGACAACCTGATTGGTGGTGCAAGAGGCTACCATAGCCAATCAGAGTATGCTCGTCTACTCGAAGAAGAGCACCCACTGCTCAGCACAGAGTCTAGACGCGTCCAGTCTGAGAGGAACTTCCAAAATGACATTTTGGTTTAGAATAGCACATACCTTTCAACTTACCAGTCCGCATTCACTCATTAGGTTATTCGATGTAATTCGTGTGTAACCTTGAAGTCTTGGAAGGGAGGTCGATTGACACTAAAACAGCTTTGCTCGCGGTTGATAGTGCTTGAACTTCGTTACACCCGGATCACAAAACTTCAACTGATCAACCTGAAAACGAAGCAAAGAAGTAGCGTGAGTGGACAAGAACTCGAGATTAAACTCGCCGCTAAAGTCTACTTGTCTCAGTTGGTTCAGGGCAAGTTGAGCACAAAAGGGCAGCTGTCACGGAAGTGTTCCCACGACCTTAGACGACTACAGCGATGATTTCGACCATGGTACGTGTGATGTATCAGCTTGATGCAAGCGCATAGTTCCAGAGGACCACCCTAAAGAGAATGAATGTGTAGATGAGGTTCGGGCTGACTGATCAATCCCCGAGACATAGACTCGATATATATGTGGTCAAGTCCCTAGTCAAGAGTCTCACGACCATCCTTCTCTAGATCTGTTCTTGCCACCCACAGTCATGGGCCCAATTCAAGGATGGCACAAAGGCGAGCGCGCAATTCAGCAAAAGATGGGATACGCAGGTGTCGTTTCTCAATCTTGGACGTGGATCGAACCGGAAATGGCGGAAGAACACCAAGTTCTCTACACCACTCGCTTACCTTTCATTCCGGTCACCACAATCGATGACAAAGAGCGTCCGTGGGCGTCCATATTTGCCGGACCCAGTGGAAAGCCTGGATTCGCGAGTAGTAAGAATTTTGGTGAGCTGACGATGCACGTGAAATTGTGGGAGGGTGATCCGTTTGTTCAAAACGTGGCTGCGGCAAGAGACCACCCTATACTGATCGCCGGGATCGGTGTCGAATTTTCAAGTAGGAGAAGAAACAAGTTTGCTGGTTATATTAAGAGCATCGAAGGAGACGGGTCATTCTTGCACATCCGGACGGTCGTCGACGAAGCAATTGGGAATTGTCCCAAGTACATCAACATTCGTGATCTCGTTCCATTCCCCGATACACAGCCGCACGTCGTTCATCGTTGTCCTGAATTATCACCAGAAGAGCGACTGCCGGATGACGTCATATCTTTCATTCATGAGTCGGATACTCTCTTCCTTGGAACTTACTACAAAGCCGAGGACGAGGACAGAAAAAAATTTCCATCACATGTAGGTATGAACCATCGTGGAGGGAAACCGGGGTTTGCACGGGTTCGACCTAGTGATGGCCGGACACTTGTCATTCCTGATTATTCCGGGAATCGATTGCTGACTTCTCTGGGAAACATCGAAGCGACATCTCTTGCAGGAGTTAGTTTCGTCTCTTTTGTCACCGGTACCATTCTCTACCTCACGGGTGACGCACACAATATCGTCGGTCCCGCTGCCCAGCGACTACTGCCCCAAATAAACACACTAACAACCATCCACATAACTGGTTATACACTCGTCAAAGATGCTCTCCCAGTCCGTCAGAAACCCGGGACGTCGGTCTTACGCAGCCCTTATTCCCCACCTATCCGACTCCTTGCCGAAGAGATCACCTCGACCTTTTTCGTAGATGACCCCTCAGATCAACCGAGCGTGACACTCACGAGTATAGAAATCCATTCGCATGACTTGGCGACTTTTACTTTCGAGACCCCTACTCATCTTGACATCATCCCAGGACAGGGAGCGATCCTCGATTTCAAGACATTTGTCGGAGCATTGCCCTACCAGCACATGGCTCCCACAAATCCCATGTCTGTTAACGACGACCGGGTACGAACTTGGACTGTATCAGGTTCGAGTCAGTGGTCCACCTCGTCATCCGAGAAGCCCAATCCTGTTTCGTTCACTCTCACAATGCGACACAAACCAGGCGGGATAGTCACCAGCGCCCTCTTCTCGATCGCGCGAAAGCTGAAGGAGTTCCGTCCAGAGCTCCTCAAAGACTCACGGCTCATCCAGCTCACTGTACCCCTCGTTGGTATCGTGGGTGATTTCACACTGTCCCAACCGTCGGTTTCGAGCCACGCAAGGAGGTTGCTGTGGTTGGCTGGCGGTATCGGGTTGACGCCTTTTCTGGCTATGCTCGCTGGGTTGAGCCGGGCGCATCGCTCACAGGAGGAGAACGCAGATGCAGACTTTTATGATATCACGTTCGTATTATCAACTCGCGAACCTCAAGTGCTGCTTTCCCTCGTCAACCGGGCGCTGCAATCCAACAACGACCATCCCAGAGGAAGACTTTCTATTCATGTCTTTTCTCGACACAGTGAGGCATTGTCTGCGCTACCGGCTGTCGAAGGTAATGCGGGACTCGCTGTCGATGTTACGGGTCATGCAGGCCGGTTTAACATTGAGACGTTCCGAGGCCTGGGTGTCAAAGAGTTGGGAGGGATAGATGTGTACCTTTGTGGGCCCGACGAATTCGAGCAAGTTGTTATAGGTGCCTTGAAAGAAATGGGAGCGGATTCTCAGAAGATCCGACAGGAGGGGTTCGCGTACTGATATGAATCATCTGTACAGTAGCTGCCAGTCATGTAAACATATGTATTGTCCAAACCATCAGGTACATACTACGCAAGGTACTACACAGAATACAAAACCAGAGGTATGTTGAACAATCGAGAAGCACAGAAGAAAGCGGTTACGAAAACATACGACACATCGACATTGCAAGCGGACTTGAGTCAGGGAAGAGGGACGTTTAGAAATCAGAACGAGTGGCATCTTCAATCTGCCAATGTCCATAAGTTCCCCCATTGTGTTGGAAGCATTCTTGTGCGCCGATAAAATCCATACCACTGAAATGAGCAGGGGTAGTAGCGCAGAACTCTCGCCAATCACCCCCCTCCGGAAGGTTTTCAAGATAATGCTGAATGCGCTAAGTGGGTCGTCAATCAAAACCTAAGTCCCGACATCAACTGTACCCTCCTCCCTGATCCTGGTGAGATACATCCCTGTGCATGTCCTCAGCATGCAAATGCGACAAATAGTGTAGACAAATCACTTGCCATATCATCGTATCAAAGCCAAAATGATGCACAACTAGCCTCCTGTTGGTTGACTTCGAAGCGACCGATCACGACTCCAGGGCCCTAAAAGAGCGAGAGAAGATTGAAATCACTCTTAAATACTGTAATCCTTGTATACCTTGTCTTCGCAGCTCTTGGGGAGATAGCTAATTCCATGAACCTCAAGGGGTGTTGCCTCGCAAGCTTCAACTCGGTGCTCCCAGGTTACCGGTAGATTCATGAGAACAGCGGTGTACTCCATGGTCCCATAGGTGATACACCCACGGGTTTCAACCTTACCTCAAAACATGTTCAACTTCTGGCGTTCTTCTTCCTCACGTCTACGACGCTCTTCTTCAATCCGGTCATGCTCAGTCTCCTCTCGCTTCCATTTCTGTCGTTCTACCTCCCTCTGTTGATTTTCGCGGCGCCGCAGCTCTTCTAACTCGCGGGCGTTTCGGTCGTATTCTTTGGCCCATTCTCTCTTGACCCGTTCTTGGCGCTCCTGTTCCTGGAGCATCCGGCGTGCGACTTCCCTTTCGTGTTCCTCGAGTTCGAGGTTCCTTTGCTGGCGCTCATGTTCTATTCTTTTTCGAACCATCTCTTGACGCTCCTCCTCTTCTTCGTTCCAGCGCGCAACGTCCTTTTCATGCCACTCCTCCTGCAGTTTCCATTCATGTTGTCTAGCAGTATGGTCAACGTCCTCTTTGGCCCATCGTTTACGAAGAAGTTCATGATCCGCAACTTCTTTCTCCCACATACGACGAGTCTCATTGATGGTCCAGGGATACAAAGGACAGTAAGCAAGATGCATCACCAAGTTGTAGGTCACGAACGAGAAGACCAACGCGGCGACGAGCAAGCGCAAGACGGAGGATATGCCACTTGTCTTGCGACGTGTCCCGTCAGACAGAAGGCTGTCGCTTTCAGACGGTGGTCTATGTCATCGCACGTCAGTAAATGGAGATAATCGATCGAGGTTGCTGAACGACTTACCTGCGGGGTACGAGCGCACCCGACGAATCATCGGCTGCGGCTCTCTGATAGCTACTAGTACATGATCTGAGAACATCGTCTGGGGGAGATTGGCAGGTAGGCTTAGCTGGGTGTCATATTATTGCGGCCTGTTGTGTGAGAGGGTAGATAAGCCCGGTCGAGGTATCCCGTGAGTTGATCGAAGAAGAGTCAGCACCACTAGCGTTCGCTGGTAGTAGATAGCTCTTCTATGAGTCGAAAACGGGCACTTGGCTGGGATATCGATGTCCTGAAGAAACTGTCACCAAGATGGCTCACCCGGGAGTCAAGACGACAGCGGCAAAAGCGGAGAAACAAGGGTCACATGAAGAATTCGAACCGCCACACCTCAAGCTTGTACACGGACCGAAACACAGTACCAACTCAAAACGTTGTTCATGGTCACGGTTTGAGACTGTCTCTTTTCTTGGACGAGTAAGTCCAAAGTCGCAAAAGATCACTATTTTCCAGCGGGAGAACTATCGTGATCTGACTACAATGATTACAATAGTTTTAAACCCTGAAGAGCCAGTGTGCCATTCCCTCAGTAGTTGCGTCAGAATCCAAGAAAACTCGATAAAATGAGGCATACAACACGAAGCAAAAAAGAGGTCGGAAGAACTAATATTGTACAAATGAGTCAAAGGTAGAAGATAACCTGACAAACCAGATCGAACAACCGACACTACTTGATATCTTGTTAGTGGCAATTAGCGTCTTCGATTTCCCAGAGACCGTAGGTTCCGTAGTCATATTGGTAGCATTTGTGTGCTCCTGAAAACTCCATTTCAAGGAAGTGCGCCGGTGTAGTAGCGCAGAACTCTCTCCAGTCTCCCCCTTTTGGAAGGTTTTCAAGGTAATGCTCGATTAGCTTCACATGGGGATGAGGAGGTCTCCTTGCATGCTATATTTCATAGCTTACCTTCTTACCTGATCCTGGTGACGTACACCCCTGTGGAGAGTGTCAACATTGAAAGGCAGGACGGAGGGGCAGACTTTCCTTATCTTTGAACCAGTTCCAGTACGAAACACAGTCCGGCTCATATTGGTCAATTTCCCATCGACCGACAACATGCCCAGGGCCCTTATCCTCACAGCTCTTTGGCAAATATGGGACCCCATGGACTTCGAGTGCTGTGGCTTTGCATGCTTCTACCCGATGCTCCCATTGCACGGGAAGATTCATCAAAAGAGCGGTATACTCCCTTGTTCCGTATGTCGTGCACTGGTGTGCCTCCATGCGACCCCAGAGGAGATTAAGTCGCGTGCGTTCGTCCTCCTCGCGAGCAGCACGCTCCTTTAATTCCTGCAGGTGATGAATACGCTCGTATTCCCATTCGCGCAGTAGTTTTGCGTGTTCTCTTTCCTCATGTCTCCATCGCGCCTTCTGATGTTCCCACTCAGCAACCTGTCTGTCGTGCTCCAGGACTTCCATGTTCCACTTTTCTCGGATTCGGTGCCGTACCTCGGAATCGAGAGGATCATTACAAGACGTCAATGGGAGCGAATGGAGACAAAGCGCCACAGTGAGTGCAAATGTTAAGAATATGGCGGCGATCCTCGATCCAATCCATTTGTTTGTCTTCGACTCCCTGTCTTCGCTTGCAAAGAGGGGCGAGACGGGTTGTGTAACTGACGCGTGTGCGTAGCGGGTGTCTGGTCCAGTAGTCAGATTAGAGTAGGGTGGGGGAAGGTTGGAGCTGTCATATCCATATTATATTGAAGACACCCTCAGAAGATGTCTGCTCAACCCATTGCTCACCGCGTCGTTCCGTAGTTCAAAGTGTTCAAAGTCATCTTGAACTTCGTTCGAGCGCTTAAGCAACTAGGTTGGTCGGACCCTCGACAGCGTATACACAAAACATGGACATACTTTGCTTGATGATGGTCCTGCAGAGGTTTATCGCTATTTCGACGTAACCAGGGATTAGAAACGGGACGAAGCCAGAGGTGAGAACCTAAGAGAGCCGCCACCTGGAACTTGTTGCTGTGCGATATTACGCTCACGATTCGGACATGACCGAGCACACCCCCATATGGTCCAAGAACTTTGTCCGACTCGGATTTGATCGAGGTATCCAATCCTATACCCTTGAGTTCTAAGACTCATCCTACGACCATACTTCCTACCCACAGCTGTCTGCAGTTCAAACAGATGTATTTTAATTCTGTGAAGTTCGAATCGGGATTAGCATATCGGCGAGTTTCGATACGTTCGCCCCTATGGTCTCATGCGAATCAGTAGAAATGTCAGGATGCCCTGTAGCTACAGAAATGCCTCCATGCATATCAATCCCAGGGAGATTGTGCGACCATATGGCACCCAGCTCGTTGGTTATCGCCAAAAATTCCCGATAGATCTAGAGCAGCATCATGTGTATTTGCCATATAGCTTGAAACCTTCAGTCCAACGGAGTGTACACTGTGAAACGAAGAAAACAGTCTAAGGTCCAGAAAATTGCCGTAGATGGTTACAAATTGTGTTCGGTTCTATGTATCTAGGTTAAATACTTTTGGAAGTCGCAGGGCTAGGTCAGGGCCATCGAGACAAGTGAAGCGTACTGAATATCTGTCGCACGATCGTCAAATTTCAGTCATTTCCAAAAACAAAAAAACCGAGAATCGCTCACCTCAATACATATCGAGACGATTTAGTTAACAGAGTCCTGGAACGAACCAGTACTTTGTTGTAGCAGCATATGCATCCCACTCTGAACCGAAAAGTTTTTGAAGCTCGCCGTCTTCCGCGACCGCACGGCTAATGCCGACCGAGAGCGTCCAAATCCACCATACCCCCCATAACAGACGAGAACCAAGTTGGCCGAGGATACTGCACTCGACCGCTAGACTACCAGCGGTGAGTTGGGAGAAGGTGAGTCCCATGATCACAAGCATGGAACCTGTGTATGATGGATGGCGAACGTAACGGTAGTATCCCGACGTTACCAGCTTGTGTTCGGGATGAATAGTGAGATCGAAAGTGAACAGATGACCAAGTTCTCGGAAACACTGCACGCGGATGAGCATCCCAACAACAGACAGTAGCACTCCGATTAAAAATAGGGGGGTTATTGTCAGGGATCGGGTGAACGAGAATATAGTGCCATCCGTGTGGGATGCTAGAGCGTGTGGGAGGACTGTCTCCGAGTAATGGACCATCACCGACAGTGTTTCCAACGCTGCGATAAGCCACATAAGGGAAGTGTGCACCTATTCATGTTTGAGTCATGGATACGGCACTGAATGAAGAGTGAAACCACCTTGAATATCAACGGGGCAATCTGAAGTATGTATGCCTCCTCAGTGTTGTACCGTCCTTTCTCGGGAGTCTTATTAGGGGGAGTACATGCCCAGTGGTTGCTCAATGCCTGAACAAAGACAAGGAAAGCACGGAGTAGGAGAGACATGGTGAAGACCGTCCGTAGAGCTAAGATGGTCTGGTGAAATGCAGGAGGAGGATGCTTCCCTTTTATAAGGGGACGGATTGTACGACATCGCGTCTTTGGCGACGAAGTTTGACGGGTGTAGGAAGCATTCCAGAGATAGCCGACGAGACATGAAAAGATCAGTATCATTGTCAATCCCCGTCTTCCCAAGTGTGCCTTCGCGAAACTGAGCATGAGGAAGTCTACCCCGCGGCAGTTCTAGGGTGTGCTACCATGCTCGCGCGTGTCACTCGTGACTATGAAGGGACTCCGAGAGAGTCCAGGGTTGATGAGACTTCTTGTGTCTTTGTCCGCGGACTGGCGGGCAGCAAAAATTAGACTTGGCGGTCCCGTGAGTTCACTGGCATGCATAGTGTGTCTAGAACGCACAAACGCCGTGTACTTTGTTCGGTACGGAAAAGCCGTCGGAGACTTCAAAATGTGGTGAGAGTGGATTCAAGGGTACCACTCCATATGCGACAGAGCTCGACTTCTCATTCCTGAATCCCGGTGAAAGTTCTGGTGGTATTCGCATGTCACCGCTAGAATCCGCTAAGCAGTCGAAGGATCAGGAGTAGTCGACGTCCGAAATCAACTGTTCAGGCAGTTGATCTGCCCTGTCCAAATGAGAGATAATCAAACTTGAAAATGGTGCGCTTAATGGGGTACGTTGCAGGGTTACCACTAACAATCTTCACAGAATTGAAGCTGATGGGAGTGGACATTCCGAGGGGATGGATGTTCAAAGCACGTTGATGGATGTGTTGATGTATGACTCACCAGTATAAAACATCTTTTCCGACGAATCATTCAACTTCAATTGCTACTGATATCTCTTTCGAAAACATCCCATTTTTGCAGGTCAATCAGGTTTGAATCATCTGGAATGGCAGCGAATGATTGGACTCCTTCATCTTGGAAATCAAAGTTTGCAGCTCAGGTGGGAATTACGATCTCATGACTGTCTAGAAACTGACGCTCATCTCCGCGTTGTTTGTAGTCTGTCAACTACCCCGACCCAGAACACCTGTCCAGGTCTGCTGTTTAGTACTATTCTATCAACATGCGTTGTAACCATCAAACAGCGTTGTATCGAAGATCAGTAACCTTCCTCCTCTAGTGACCCCGTCCGAGGTCAATACGATCCCATTGTCATTTCATCCAGAGACGCTGACCATCAAGCACAGATCGAACGACTCCGTTTCCAGTTAGCAGCTGTACAACGGAACGAAGCCTTCCTCCTTCACGCGGGTGACTGCGCAGAGAGCTTCGATGCGTGTACAGAACAAAACATAGCTGCAAAAATCGGACTCATTCTCTCCTTTTCTCTCATCCTTATTTGGGGTGGCCGTCTACCCGTGGTACGCGTCGGTCGTATTGCGGGACAATATGCCAAGCCGAGGAGTAGCGGCACTGAACGGATTGGGGATAGGGAAGTGCTCAGTTTTCGGTATGTCAGTTGCACCAAGTAGGCTGGCCATTCATGCTGAATCCTTGTTTAGAGGTGACAACGTTAACGGGTACGTCATCATCTCTATCGGAATGACCCGAGTTCTCCTCACTCCTTTATCTCCACAGACTGGATCCAAATGACAGAACGCCAGATCCTGAACGACTGCTCAGGTCAGTTTTTCAAGCGAAAACGCCGTCGTGTGGCTCACATCAAACTAGTGCCTATTTTCACTCAACTGCGACGCTGAATTATGTTCGCGGGTTGCTCACTTCTGGATTTGCTTCACTGCATCATCCGCGGGATTGGTCACTTTCCCATGTGCGATCACCCTCCTTACGGTTCGTTGCAGGAACACTTTAAAATTTTATGCTGTTGATCGACATTTCGGATATAAAAATACACAGAACCGAATTCGAGAAAATCACCGAAGGTCTATCCGATGCATTAGACTTTAGCCGCACAATCGGCGTTGACTCTGGTAGAGAGAGCGCTCCCTTTGAGCGCGGAGGCGGCCGGGGAGTTCTCGGAGAGGTTGACTTCTACACGAGTCATGAGGGTCTCATGCTTGATTACGAGCAAGCCTTGACTCGCGAGTTCCCATTTGCAGGATCCCCTACAAGTTCCCAGCAGAAGGGGTATTACAATACGTCCGCACATTTCCTATGGATTGGCGATCGCACGCGCCAACTTGATGGCGCACATGTCGAGTACTTCCGTGGCATACGCAACCCTATCGGGATCAAGGTTGGCCCAACGCTGGGCAACGAGGAGTTGACTCAGTTACTAGACAGTAAGCGATACTCTCATTGTCTGATCTGCCTAACACTCTTCCTCCGTCCCCCTTTCCATGGTCTTGTAAAGTCGTTAACCCCGACAAGGAACCTGGGCGAGTTACGTTGATTACACGCTATGGAGCTGGAAAGATCCGTCGCTTCTCTAGTGTTCCATGGAGCTTTCAGTCCCGTTTTGATGAAATACCCTCGGGTTAGATTCAAAACCATCTCCCCGGTCACATCAAAGCGGTCAAAGAGTCCGGACATCCGGTCGCTTGGGTATGTGACCCCATGCACGGCAAGTACGCGCTATTTATAGCTCACTCTATGTATGCCCATGGGATTGATGTGTTACGCTAACCTTTGCAGCACTCTCACATCGAGCAGTGGTCTCAAGACCCGCAACTTTGGGACCATCATTAGCGAGTTGACCTCTTGCATTGAAATTCATGCTGCCTGCGACTCGCGCTTGGGTGGCGTCAGCCTCGAGTTCACTGGAGAACTCAACGAGGAAGGATTCAGCGTGACAGAATGTTTAGGTGGCAGCATGGAACTCACTGAGGAAGAACTCGGACTTCGATACCAGGTGCCGTCCGACTCTCTATTCTATCCAGTTCATCTTCTAATCCCGGAGTCCGCCGGTTAGTCTTTCTGTGATCCCAGACTCAATTTCGAACAGTCGCTAGGTGAGTGCCGGAGATACACGGCGAATTTTTGATTTCGATTTCGCTCACACGCCCCCCGTTCCCTGTAGACGTTGCCTTCTTGGTATCCAACTCTTTCAAAGAAGAACGTCGGGGAAGGACGGGTGACAATAATATCTATACCGCTCTCGGGGGAAGGAAATAACCCTGCTCTGATTGATTCGTGATCTATTGGAAGTTGCATCGTTGTACAATGTATATCTGTCTTTGTGCGAAAACACCTCGAAAAGGATGAAAAACAACAATTCCATAAGCTTTGACGCCGTGCGACCCTCTTCTTATCATGAGAGATCAAAACCCGCACCCGACGAAATTGCTTGCAGCAACTTTTCTCTAAGCACTCTCTCATTGGTGTATCTCGGAAGCTAGTAAAACACGCTCAGTCAAACCCTTTTGCTTGACGCTACAAGAGACGCTCAGCTTCAAGAGATTGACACAAGTGCTTGACGTCGGTAAGCGATTCTGGTCGTTTCCAGCGTCCCGAATCGCAAAGTTCGGGATCAACTGTTTGAACCCTCTGCGTTTTCCGCCGAAATGCGTCAGCCCCGGCTATACGTATCCACAGACCTGGAGAAACGCCGCTAGAAGCGCGGGGAAAGAACACTCACAGTAATGGGGGTCTACTACAACTCGTGACAAACCGCAAAAATAACCGTCTTTGCTCCTGATCGAAGCTTTCCATCACCTGGATAACAGTAACACAGTTATTGTTATTCATGTATCCGATCAAAAAAGTGGGAAAGTCATCCAAGTGACATACGACATACCCTCCAAAATGCTTGGATGGTTGGTTCCTCATTGTCGTAGAGCCCACCATAGCTTGTATGCTGTCTCAAATCTTGCAGATCAACAGGAGCATTCACGCCACCGAGGAGAATCTGCAGCTCTTGCTGATTGAACATCCGGAGCCATTTGGGATCAATTATTTCCGAAAGTCCTTCAAAGAAAGCTTCGCTTTGTAACTTTATCTGTTTGCTGAGCTTGTGGTGGGAAATAAGATAAATGTATTGAAGCCTGTTCTCCCTGGTCACGGGGATATTGCTTCCGTTGGGGATAAGGTCAACGGCTTTCGCGACTCCGAATTCTTCGGTGGCGACAGTGAAATTCAAAGACAAATCTTCCATGTTCCCAGTGTAGTTCTTCATGAAAACAAGACCCTGGTATAGATCGGGATCGAGCGAGGCGAGATCATCGAGGAAACTTTGCTTTCCAAGCCACTGATAGATAGTCGGCGTTCACAACGTCAGGCTCGGGTGGATACTAATTCGACTACTTACCTTCGCAAGGAAAAAGCCTGCAAACGCCACCTCGACCAGAATGCCGTCGTAAAGTGCTTTTCCCAAGATACGACCAATAAAACGATACCAGTTGAGGCTGTGACCTAAATTATTAGGATAAAAGGAACAACAACGTGAGCACGCATTCGACTACATGGAGAACCGAGGACATACGTTCTGTAGCATAGGAGTGGGGATTGGGATAAATTTCATTCTTCTTGTTCGCGAGCCACAGTCCGCGGTCAGTATCGAAGACTTCCTTGCACAGGGAGGTAAAAAACTCCTTGAATACCCCGCCACCATCAATACCGGCCCTTCAATACCATCACATCAGATTGCGCCAAATAAATAAAGTCGTGGTAAAGAAACCCACTCTGGTTCTCCGAATTGATCAATAAATGTGATGCTAATCTTTGCGCGGAGGTCCATATCTGATAGTTTGTCGTATCCGTCTTGGGCAATGCTCGTTCGCCTAATCGACACCTCCATTCCACCTCTGCGTGGAAAGTGGTCGAGACCTCTCTTCATCATATCGCTATGCACAAACCGACGGAAAATGAGCACCCGTGTTTCGAAGGGTATTGCAAACGGGATATTGTTGAGAACTCCCAATCGCGGGGATAACCGGGAAAAGTGGGTCATTTGACGACGAGAGGCTGAACGGGGCACTACTTCCTCATCGTCTTGTTGTTCTTCATAAACAGCTGCCTCTATGAAAGAGTTCATGTCAATTTGGGAGCTCACGTGCCAATGATCTTCGGGCATGAATGGCCTCCGCGAGTCTCTAGCGTGGATTGCCTGTAAGCATCTAGTTATCCTCTCGCGTACCCCCTCCCAGGACAGATTGAGACCAGGAACGTTGCCTTCTTGAAGTCTCGCCTGATCATCTCTCCAATATAGCGTGAATGCGATGTTGAAAAGAGTCCGCGAAAATGCAATAAGTTCGTTGAGAGTGATCGAACTACGAGAACCCGAAAAGAACTCGTCGTCGCCCATCGTGAGGAGCGATTGCGTATACAAATCGGTAAGAAGGAGTAAGGGCGGCCAGTGCGAACCGAGCGAGCGATCCATAATCGACGAAAGGTTTTCGTCCTGACCGAGAGGCGTAGATCGTACAAAGTCGCGGTATATCTCACGCACTAGGCCTCCGCCACCGTACAGGAGTAGAGTACCAAGGATTTTATCCTTCCTGGAGGGCCAGACTATATCGAGGCTCAGGAACATCGATACCAAGTCCGATAGTAGTTCTGGATGATGCTGTGCAGTTTTCAAAAGAGAATTTATATGAGTTGGGGATGGCAGAATTTGCAACCGCTTGCGAGTCCTTGTGTCAAGAAGAGGCAGGACAGGTAGTGAGTTCACAGTATTGACGTGAATTGCTCTTTCAGAGTCCGAGTCAGTATCGTCTGCCCATGATGTTGGAATTTGGGAATTCTTGGAGAGCAGAGGTTCCAAAGCGTGAGGAGGTAACGCGTTAAACAATGCAGAAAGGAGCTGTAAGTAAACTTTCAGGGATGATACAGGAAGAGTGGTATATCGCGGAGGGGTAAAAGCGAGCAGGTTTGCGGCGATATTGATCTGGGATGGTGTAGAGGTGACAGTAATGATGTCGGGAATATATGACGATAGTACGTGGAAGTGTACGAGGGGGAGTTTTGCAGAAAATTCTGAAAGAGAGGCAAGGGGGATACGGTAAGGAAGTAGCGGAATCACAAGGATTTGTGTGATCAAAGCGTGGAAAGACCGAGCGAATAATTCCGTCGAAAATCCAAATTGGTTGAGAGGGAGATAGAGAAGTTTAACCAGATAGGGGAGCGAAGGATTATTCTTTGATTCAGGTTCAATTGATGTAATATTGCGTCCGAGATATTGATAAAGGTCATTTCTGACGAGCCGTTCTGATATCAGATTTGCTAATTCTTGTCCAGACGGACCGAGTATTCGCACAGCTGATGACGGATCAAGAAGCTTGCATAGAACCTGGAGGTGCCACACAGCCGAAGGTGCGTTTGGATGAGCTGCCGTGGACTGAAGCAACAAAATCACGATGCGAGGCATCAGATTTATCCAATGATCACGATCCAAACCGCGTGCTGGTCCGAACAGGACTTCGTCGTTCTGAGATGTCCTCTCCGACCACAGAGAGAGAAGTTCTTCGTCCTGCCCAATAAGAACCAGACATCTCAGAGCTGTGAGGTCGGTGACGTGTTCTTCGAATACCCGTCGCAAATCTTGTCGTACACGCCGTGCTTCGCTGACACCTCGCCACCATGCTTGTATCCTGATTGCGCTCTCCCCTCGTCTACGAAGGGCTTCCCGTTCCATTCTTCGAGCTCTCGCTTGATCCAAGATCATAGCTTGTGATGACACCGAGGTGGACCCTCCTAAGTTGATCACGCGCCGCCTTCGCTCATTGACGTCTCCAAATATCGGAAGCATAGTGATAATAGCCGTTCGCTGATTCCGTGATTGTTGCGGGTAGATTTAAAGAAGGACAAGGGTACAAAGTGGGAGTATGAGCCTAAGAGCATGTCGCTAGTGGCTTCGCAATCTCTCGGCGCTTAGTAACCCTAACCCGAAACTAGGTGCTAGCTGACAAAGCTACTCAGTCGTCCTAGTCCTGTCAATCATATGTGTATCGCCATTCGAATTGAAACGACCTCAGGAAGAGTTTTCGGTTTGAACACTTTCCGAGGTGAAAGTCGCGGTGACGCCACCCAAGCGCTTCTCTTTCCGACTATGATCATAGTCTTCCCCATGTGCAATCCTGTTGGACACAACTGGACCTTTCAAGCTAAGGTCTCTGGTGAAATTTCAACGAAGAATTTAACATGAGATACATTATTCATTCTTTGCATGCAACCATGGATATGCACATTACTTCTGCGAAATCTCACTCAGTACTTGAAATATTTTTCCAAGCTCTTTACAAATCTTCCCCACCTCCCCTCCATCACCTCTTTCATCACATCTTCCCCAAGTCCATCTGCAGTATACCTAATCCTCCCCGCAACTGCAAAATCAAACGCGCATGGTTCATCCCCGAGGATATACTCTCCCGGTTTTTCATTGTACGCCGCTTCCAATCTCTCCCAGGTCGCAATGCTTGCTCCAAGCGCCCGTGTCATCAACGCAGCGCGATCCTTCTCTCTCTTGGTAGCCTCGACGAGTTCCACCCAACGCTCGCCAAACCGTGCAGTACGCGTGCGATGATAAAACTCTTTACTCACAGCGTTGAGTCGCTCCGCACCAAATACCATGAGCACCATCAAGGCCTCTCTATCCCCGCCAGATGCAGACCCGAACCTCAAGGCATTACCCACCCTATCATATACCTCTTTCACTTCGCCGCTTAGTACCTTTGGTCTGTCTGGGTAAGTATTGTCGAGGTATGCTGCAATCTTGACAGAGTCCATCACGATCGTACCGGTGTTAGGATCTTCGATAGCAGGCAGTGTGTGAGAAGCACCGTTGGCGTCATTGAAAGCACTGGGAACCCCCTTCGATCTGAGAAATGGCTCGATATCTGGGAACTCGAGCCAGACAGTAGTGAATAGGAGATCTTTGTATCCGAGGCAGTATCTCGTCACCATCGTGTTTGGGGACCAGGGAAGGCCCGGGGTAGAACAACCGATGTCATACAGTATGATGGACTGCATGTCACCAGAGGGCATGGTGTTCAGGTTAGGATTCGACTCGATGAATCGTCTCACTAATGATCAGTGGCTGTTCAAGCCTCGATGATGATCTGGAAGCGAGTCAGGCTGACACGCTTATAGTACGACATCGTAGCCAATTCTTTGCTGGTCGTTTGATGTTTACGCTAGACCTATCGCCCGCTGTTGCTGGAACGCCTGCATATACCGTCGGTCGGAGCGTAGTACCAATTCAATCCGGAAGGCGGAGAGATTGAACTGTTGACCAGAAGGTCATGCCACAGATTAGATGTGCTATGGTGCGTCGTGATGGACCGAATGTAAGACTCAATGCATCTTGCCCTTCAGTGTTAGGTGAGTACCACGAGTGCTTGTGAATATTAGGCAGCTCCAAGTTATGCGTATGGACCCCCGTTTCTGCGTCAGAGCCTCCTGAGCGCACACTAGTACAATAGGTATTACACTGTCCCTTCGAATAAAATACCTCGATGCAACAAGACCACTCAACCCATCACGACGTCTTCCCCTCCTTCACCGCACGCCTCACTCACATTAACACTAACAGCCCCCTCCAAGCATTCCAACCTCGGCAACACATCCCTCGCACTCCTCCCCATCATCACGGCCTCTCTCACCTTCACAGCCAACTCCCGACTCTTCTCCCAATCCATTTTCACGTCTTCGTGCGTGACCAACCTCGACCCCGATCGCTGTCTGTCCACGCGAGACGTCAACCCGGATGGTGATGCCGTTGTGATGGACACCTTGACAGAGGCGTTGGATTTGGTCGTCCGACTGGAGGATTCACGGCGGACGACGAGATCAGGTCGTGCAAGTCTCAACTTCTCCGTGATCCTTTTTCTCTCTGCTCTCTCTGCTCTCCTCGCAGCCGTCCTCGGGCTCACCGGAGGCTGTCCCTCCATCGTCACGCTGATGTCCGATGTCGAGGTCGATGTAGAAACAGGATCCACCAAGGGGCGAGAGTTTGGTATCGAGACCGAAGTCGACGACGACAACGCAAGACTTGAACTACTCTTTCCAATCGAGTCACCAGCCATGCTAATTCGGTTTCGTACCGGAAAGGTAATCGTTGCGTTCGCGCCAATGCTCGGCTCGACGTCCTTGCTGCGCGACATGAGAGGAACCGTATCGTTGCGCAACACGCCCTTCCCGTTTCCACTTACATCCTTCTCAGGTCTCAAACCAATCGAACCCAGACAAGACCCCTCCCGTTCAACCCTCCTCCGTTTCGGCGTCCTGCCCACTCCCTCACTCACGTCAACGTTCTCGGCGTCCACTCCACGTACAGACCCGTATCGCTGACGAGGCCGAGGTGTGGACAATGTCCGTCCTTGACTCTGCGATGGCGTTTGCGATTGCGTCGTTTGGAGGTCCCGAGAGCTAGCCTCATCCACAACATCATTTCCACGCGCATCCTCTACCTCCACATCGACGTTCTCGATCCTCGCGAATGGCTTTACCTCCTCCCCAACCCCAAACGACACGAATGGAGACGTACATGCAGACATGAACGACATCCCAGGTGACGAATGTATTTGCGGTATGCGGTCCGAAGTAGCGACAAGCTCGGTATCCGTTCGTCCGATTGAACATTTTTTTGGCGTTGAGAACGTATGGTGATCACGATCGACTTCTAGCGCTGCTTCTTGACCCTTTATATCAGTGACATCGAGAGGGCGAGAGGGCAGAAATGGCGACGTCGTCGGAGTCAGTAGTCCGCCTGCTCCTGCTCCTACTTCGCCTTCTATCCCATTAGACACCTGAGAGTCTGCCTCCGCCACAGGAAACGTCACCCCCTCACCCACTCCAAAAAAATGCCACGCAGCACGGGCATGTTCCTCTGATCCATCCTCGTCCGACGAGTCGTCCGAGTCATTGGCATATCGCTGCGGAACCTCCTGTTTTCCTGCCAGTCCGCTCGGACCAGCAGTGGGACGAGTACTATCTTCTTTCGTCATCGGGTTGATGAAGTCATCCGCCTCGTCGCAGTCCTCACGAACCCATCCACCGGGACGACTACGTCGACCGAGCCATGCTCTTATCACTCTCATTCTGCCACATACAGCACCTCTCTCACCCCATTGATCTGCCACGTCGCTCGGACCGACGATATTTGCATACGCCGCATCTCTATCCTCGTCTCCATCCAAAAATATCTCTGCTGTATGGCTACCAAAAGCAAACGACGGGTGTTGGAGAGACGTGATGCTCGGATGCTCAATGAGCGGACAGGGTGGCGCAGTAATTGACACCATGCTTTCCACACCAGTCCTCGGCGACGGAGTAGGAGCAAGACACCCCTCAAACATCTTCGCCATCGCGCCCCAATCGAGCCCTCCCAGGGCTGTATCTAGGGTATTAGGAAGCACTCGATGTGGCTTGAACATTGCCACAAAGTTTAATAGTTCAGGGAGTGGTGAATGTCGACTAAGTGGAACAAGCTATTCGCGCGCACGCGTACACTCAGCATCAACGCCAATAGCAACAAGTATACGAAAGTCAGACACGTACCAAAGAATCAACGTTTTCATTTGTCAAAAATTGTCTCTTCACATTGGTACGATAGGTTTCCCATTTCGCACAACTCATGGTGACAGCGTTGATATAGACGACTTTCTTACCTTCTTTACTTGGTGGTGCGACGCTGCTCTTCGCAGTGTAGTCATACGGAGGAACATCAACGAAGGAACATCGGTCGAACCGTTCGCATGCGTGAAAACGGGTTGAAGACGAGTCCCGCGTTCCGAGAGCACGCAAAAATGGGTCGGAGCAATTCGTGTAGATGGTGTATTTGTATCGGTCGAGGTGGATCTATGCGTGATAAGTTTAATGAGAGACGCACATATGCGCACGTATGCAAGGTTACCTTGCAATTGAAAGCACGTGCAACGGCTTTGAGAATGTCTTCGTATCCCCACGTCCAACAGTTCAAGAAAAAGTGAGTCGATGAAGGGAAAAGGGCGATGAGTTCGATAAGTCCTTTGACAGCGTTTTCCTTAAAGAGTTTAGTGGGTGGGTGTCGGAATGACGGTGGCCACAGTACTGTACCTTGCTGGGAACGACGACTGGGGAGAGTAGACATGCTGTGTCAAGATAGATGGCATCAAGAGTCTTGACGAGACCTGCCGCTTCTGGCAGGGTGTCTTCTCTCCGAGCAACAAATACGCGGAGATCGTCTACAAATGTGGCGAGATAAGGTTGAATGAACTGGTTTCGAGTCAGAGAAGTGAGAAACCAGGGTTCTGCTCTGAGATCGCCTGTATGTAGGACTGAACCTCGAGGTCCTTCGATGAGGAACCTGGAATCAGTAGGGTGAGTGGGGGCGAGCGACACCACGTGATGAGACAGACATGACTGAACCTGGACAGTGATTGGCATCGAGAAGGGTGATAGTGACTGTCTCGGTGTCGGAGATCTCAAACTGTGTCGGAGTGTTGAGTGGTACCGCATGCTATAACAGTACGACACGTCAGCACTCTCAACGAAATTGCGCTCTGCTGACGCACGAGGAGATCTCTCGACCCCGTGTAAAAGGTGTGTCCATTTGGCATCACACAGGGATCTACCTTGAGATGCCCAAACGTCTTCTTCTTCTCCACTCTGTACTCATGATCATGCAATGCTCTCTCCGCATACACCTCATGTCTGAGCAACATCTCTTTCGCATCGTGTGAACAGATCACACGGTATGCAAACGACTTTGACGCGAGTCCAACGATATGGTCTGAGTGGGTGTGGGTAAGGAGATGAAGAGGAGGTCTATTGTACGGAGATGGAAGATCCTGGAGCGTATCTGTGAAACAATCGACGCGGATGGGATAGGGTAGGGCAAACGAGTGGTATGGTGTTCCAGGGGGCATGGCAGTACGAGAGAGAGTAATAATACTGGTGGCTGTGTTCGTGTATCGCGTATTGACACATGACGAACCACGTGATACTAATTCTATCTATTCTACGCTTGTACATTCTCCTTCACGTCCCACAAGACACAACGACCACCCCCGACCAATCTCACAGAATAAGTCTTGTGCTCAAACCAAGGAACCCAAACCCTGGTTTCATACAACTTCGTGTCTTGTCCCATCGTAGCGTATTTGTTGCCACCTAGTAGCGATAAGTAAATGGCGGAAATGAGAAACAATCCACCTACCCGCACTGGCGGCCATCATGAGAGGTAATGCGATGCCTGTTCCAATTTCTCCCCATCCTGTCAATGTTGATGTTGTTCCAATAACCACCGACGCCGTTCCAGCAGCGCAAGCCAACCCGATCGTACCACCCATCTCCAAAGACTCTTCGGGAGAAAAACTTCGCGAGCGGTAAGTGATTCCGCTGTCGTAGTCAGCTCTCTCGACCCATCTCACTTGGAAGTACAGAGGGAGAGTGGGAAGGTGCGTTGTCCAGCGTTCGTTGGGCTGCAAGTCATTTTTCCAATGGGTTGGCGCAGTGATGAAGAATGCGACATGGATAGGCTCTTGCAAGTCGTTGACGATCGTCAAGTCAGGCATAGTGATGCAAGTTTGAGGGTAAGTATTTGAAGAGGGTGCCACGCAAATGCCCGCATCTTTATACAGCAATCGAAGATCTCCTAAACGACAACACGTTCACAGCACACCTAGGCGCAACTCCTATCAGAAAAACGATTTGTAGTGCCGCAGGTCAGACGTCCCAGATTCAAAATGCCCTCCCATATGGAGCCTGGTCTCTAACAACTGGTTTATGTTACATCGATCAACTGACAATCAGTTTCGTCGACATCTAGTTTAGTCATAAACTATGCTTAATGTCATCACAAGATTCCACGTATATCCTACACAGATTCCCTCCGGCTAGCGTCAATCAGCCTTTGACTACGGTAGTCTGAATGTGCGCCACCTGCGCCTCCCCTGAACTTGATCTGTGTCCGAAAATAAGTCCAAACTCTCTGACTTTGATTCCTCTAGATTCAAAAATGTGAAACACCAAAGGCATCATGTTGAACGAGTGCCAGATATTCTAAACGTACACGTCAGAAGTCATGTTGCGAAATTAGGCAATGGGCAAACTGACCATCACGCGAGAACACAGTTCTCGGGCTTTGTCAACGTCACTTGATTCTCCATTCTGGAAATGACGATATGAAAACAAGAATCGTTCAAGCTAATGTTTTCCTACCAGCTTCATGTTGGTTTTGACCTCCTTGAGGAGTATAAACACGTCAACGTTGGTATGCCTCAGCACGGCGTACAGGATGGTCAGACTTACAGCGCAATCCGGTCTTGCAACGGTTTCAGGGACTCCTTGAAGCTCTCACGAAACACCACCCATGCATGGATACATTCCTGGCATTCCAACAACATCTCTGACATCGCCATAAATAGTGCAGGCGCACAAAGATGGTGGGCGTTGCCCAAACACAGAGTCGGCATGTCCGAAAACATGAACCAAATTTGGGATGGTTTACCGCACCGCCTTTTGACGTAGACTTTGAGCAAGTTGCTTGGATTGACCATGGTGATACGTAGCCTGGAGACGTTGCCTTTCGGCGCGTCTGGATAGGCTTTCTTAGCCATGGGCGGATGAGGGCTTCCGAACAGGGCGAAATATAAAGTCTCGCGATTGAGTTCCTACCAAAAAAATGATGTTAAAAACAGTAGTAGCAGCAGGGCGAAAGACTAACTTCGGCATTTGAATTGAGGCGTTCCATCATGCTATACGACTCACGATCCTCTTGGGGAAATCCTTCTGATAGGAGAATCTCTTCAGCCGTTTGTCTCATGCTCTTTCCCCTGACGATGAACTCCATTCTCTCCTTACAGGGAATTTTCGGGGCAGGACAAGTCATATCATCGTGGATAATGTTGAAAGATGACGCCAAAAAAAAGCACGTCTCTTCGAGAAGGGCAACAAACGTCGCCTTCTGTTTCCTAGTACAAATGATGCTCACGGGATATCCCACCCGAATGAGAGTAATGATACGACTCTCCCATTTGGCTAGGAAATCATAAAATGCATGATATTCAGATAAATATTGATCTGAGGCACTGTGTGTCAGATACGCACATAAAACGGCAATTTGGAGTCGGTGATCAGGTTTTTCATGTTGGGCGAAAAGATATGCGGGGACGAATTTGATGGGGCTGTTTGATAGTATCCTTGCGCTGGCAGTCCTTCATTTTATGCATTTGAGGGTCAGTCTGAGCATTGCCTCATATTCTTGTTCCGTCGTCCTTGTCGCACGAAGTGGCAACAGCAACAAAAAGAGTATGTATTGATATGCTGTGCCACAGAATAGAATAGTGGTCAATTGTATTTGGACCCACCGTGACTGTTCTAGGAAACAAATGGCTCGGAGATCTACCTCGAGAGACGTGGTGGCGACGCGGCGCCACGCGTATTTGCAAGGCAGGACTAGGACGGTCATAACCAATTCGAACGCAGTTGGAGATGAGGCTCGGAGATCCCTGCAGCTCGAACGGACTGGCATTGCAAGATACTATACCGTTGACGACTATAATGGATTTAGGCGCCCATATCCGGCAGCACTCTGAGTGTTGGCACTTGGCAATTGCCACTTGGTACTTGTGCACTCCGTCAGTGACTAGTGAACTGATCTTGTAATGCTCTGACTTTCATTATCTCTATCTGCAGCTTGTCGGTCTCCGAGTCAATTTCGTCGACACTGGTATGTCTGATGGTTACGGAAGAGGAGTACAGGCTCTACGAGAGAATAAGTGATACTCGATCATACTAACTCGAACAAGCCAATTGCTGTGGTCATGGCCTCAATTTCTGTTTCCGTTCCAGAACAAAATTGACTCGAATTATTTCCCACTAGATTTTCTGCTGTCATTGCGACACATGTGGCGGGCAACCATCCTTGTATTTTTCCAAGGTCCAAGCCAACATTGCCACAATAACACGAGAATCTTCACAATGATGTTTGTGAATGCTTTTGTTCTAGCTTGTTCTCTTCGAGAACTTGCTGTACATCTCATCACACGCAGGTGATGATCCTACAGGAAAGAGAGAAATTGTCCGAAAAGTTAAACAGTATGTTACTCTCTTCGTATTCTCCGAGCACCATGGTGACTTGATGTTTCACACTTCTCCCCCGCTAAACTTTCAGTCATGTGCTCGTCGAGAGGAGCTCGGCTCCCGTTCTGACCAATACTGAAGAGTTGATGAAGGGTGTAAAGGAGCTTGGAAAAGACATCCGAACTTTCTCCCATGGGAGACTTCGGCGTTGCGTAGACTCGAAGCAAGCGACTCACGGGATACGGACATTCACCCTCAGGGAATCCGCCTCTCGTCCGTTCCTAAATGGCACTAGACGGCACAAACTGGGCGAAGCAACATCTCGGTTCCCGTTTAGTAATGACGAGGTCAGTCGCTCGAGTCGGCTAATGGGAATGTTGGTGTTTTTTGATGACATTTATAACAATAGTATCGGACGTGCGTCACTGACGCATCGACGTATCTTCGACTCCTTATATCGACCTAGAAACGGAGAATAACGCGTGGTGCCAAACCTACAAACTAATTATAATTCGACATATTAGATCTGGGAGCCTCATGGAATCCGAAGCGCTACTTATCCCTATTGACCCTCGACGATTCACGCTATCAAAGATTCGCGATCATGGTGATTGTTATTGTCTGTTCCAGCGCATGAAAGTCGCGGTGCACTGCATTCCTGTGTATTGACACAATACGCCACCAGGTGACTCGACTCAATCACTCGGTTTCTTCTAAGAAGTTCCGAACAACCTGCATGAACCCCTCCGGTTGCTCAAAGTGAGGAACATGACTCGAGTCCATGAATTCCACCAATTTAGCATGAGGGATCTTTTCCAAAAAGACGTTGGCTACCGCTCTATCGACCAAGAAATCGAAGTGGCCACAGATGACGAGAACAGGTATTTTGATTTCACTGAGCTTATCAGTGATGTCCCAGTTAATGCCGATCTCGTGTTTGCGCCTCGGTCAATGTCAGTCAACGATCCGGTGAAAGCGAAGGAAGGATATTTACATCGCACGCTGCAGTTGAGGGCGGAGATCAGGTTGCTGGAGAGAATACGCTAGTTCCGGTGGAAACTGTCTAAGTTTGGAAAGAGGGTAGAGGCGTGTGCCGAACAGAGCTAGGAACCTCCGGGTGATATCTGGGTACTGAGGAAGTACCTCACCGTTCCGTCCTCTCGTGAAGATATCAACCTCTTCTGGTGAAAATAGGCCAACGGCACGAGAACGAAACACATTGTCGCTGACAACCCGCGAAAACAATGATTCTTCAAGCACAATGTACTTCAAGCCAGCAGGCTGGCGACGGATAACGAGTTCTTCGGCCAACATTCCTCCCCAAGAATGACCTAAAACGCCATAGGCGTCTTGAATACCAAGATACTGCACGAGGTTGAGTATCTCATCAACGAAAAGGTCGATGGTCCAGAATGTGTCTTCCTTGTCAATGATCGTAGATCGGCAGTTTCCGACCTGATCATAGAAGATGACTGGCCTGGGGTTGTCGCCAGAAGCCAGGGCAGCGAGTGGGAGCAAGTAGTCATGAGAAACAGCTGGTCCGCCGTGGAGAGTAAGTAAAGGCGTCTTGTTGCTCTTCAAATCGCCGTAGACGCAGTACCACGTCTCGAGTTGTTCACCGCCGTGATTGAATGGCGCCTTTCCCTCTGTTCTTTGGGGCGCCATAGTGTGAGGCTCAGAGGATGTCGGAACGCAGAGAACAGAGATACATACCAAGTACTTATCTGATGTGCCCACAGCGTCATTCCCACCGTATGTCATTCCGCTGACAATGCTGAACGTCCTGTCAACAGTGTTTGGAGAGAAGATCCAACTCCAATTGTCGAGCAACCAATTGGAGTCCAATTGGGGGTTTCCATAAAATTTATGTACCCACCTTTCTCATGTCAGGTTGTGTCAGACTTATGACAGATTCGGATGCAAAAGCAGTGCCAATGCTCCCAATCGTTGATCAATGATCCGATTCCGCTGCATTCATATCATCCCCGTACTCTAATCCCTAACTACTATGGGTCCTAGTAGTACCTGAGTTATAGCCCATCCGAATCGTTAGTGATCCTGAAGAAACATTCTCACCACCATCTATCGCGATCCCGGCATGCCAGGAAAATACTCTCAATGAGCTAGCGGCTATTATAACCCTAAAAAGGGCTACATTCGTTGGTGAGTCTCTGTCTGTATGATTGACATATGGTATGTCTGTTCTCAAGTAACAATGGTTACGCTGAAAACTATCGATGGGTGCTGATCTCGTTCCTTCCCTGAAACGCATGCGTGCCCTCGCGAGAAGGAAGGATATAGATAATCGCTGAGGTCTCGCGCCATACACTACCACAATGTTTGGGTGTGCTCATCGGATTCAAATCGACCATATGGACGTACATATTTGAGGTCTTCGTCAGTCAGTGGAATTCCGTTGCCGTTCCTGCATTATGTACGAAGCAAGGGGAGAAATCAATGTTAGGATCTCATACTATTCAAGCGTACAAACAAAACAACAGTAGGTGGTACAGTCACGCGGGTGTACATACATCGGTTTTCAAACAGAAAGCAATAAACAAAGCAGGAACACAACGCAAACCAAAATACAGACAGTAAGGAAACATGTTATCAGGAAACACGGAAAGCAATACTCAGCCGCCACAAACACATTACAAAACTTCGAGGACCTCGACACGGATGTCTTTTGAAACGTTGAGGCCAAGTCCGGGAACGACGATTTCGTGATCAGAAGCGACTCGCTTGTATGATCCATCTGGTTGTTTCAGGAGCAATAGTGCGCTGAACGGTTGTCCGAGACGAGCAATGAGCTGCAGGGCTCTGGTATAATCATCCGATAGAGTCTGAGGGA
Organism: Chalciporus sphaerocephalus; assembly: GCA_038094055.1. Lineage (NCBI taxonomy): Eukaryota > Fungi > Basidiomycota > Agaricomycetes > Boletales > Boletaceae > Chalciporus > Chalciporus sphaerocephalus. Next base: position 8,811 of record JBBPTH010000135.1, on the reverse strand, counting down.
CCTCCTCTACGATCGAGACACGAACCAACTCAGTGTCGGTTCCTGCTTTACTGACAGAATCCTCATCAGACCCTAGGTCTGACCAGATATCGTCTTCACACGTGGCCCCGCTCGTTGGACCTTCGATGTATCGGATCCATGGGTTCACGAGTACTAGCTGCCGTGCCTCCTTCAGCGGAAGTGGATCTGCCGTCGTGAACTCCACTTCTCCGAGCCCCGAGATCTTAACGGTATAAACATTCTCCAAGCTCTTTTGGAGACTCCTGACAGGGAAGACGATGCAAGGAAGGTGAAGACGGAAGTGAGCGAAGCGTACAGGCTGCAGACGGGTCACACGTCCGTAGACGATCCCAGCATCAAGTGGCGGGAAAAGAGTACGCAGTTCTGACATGCGTTTCTCGAGTTCATCTCCTACGAGAGATGGATGCACGTGAGAGGTCTGGCTGTAGAACGTAGGAAAAGAGGGGAGACAACTATTTTTTGACGATGGGCGTCCAGTCCATGCCAGCATAGTCACCTCACCCGAACGAGTCACGATCGCTGAGAGAACACGACCGTGCGCGACTTCCTTTTCGTCTTCATCTAAAGGTTCGACCATCTCGGAAAGTGCCTCCCCGAGCTCCTTGATACGTCCAGAAGCATAAAGACTTTCGCATAGCTGTTGGTATGCCATGGACTCTATCCCTTCAAAGGTCCAACCGAATATAAGGCTGATCGTCACTAATGGGTTCCGTTGGGTGGATGGTTGGAATTCCCTTGTGCGTTCCAATATCTGCACTGCACGATCGTATTCTCCTAGCTTCAAATACATATTTGCCAGAACGAGGTGATGATAGTATGCGGTGTCTTTGGTTGCAACAGTGATCAAGCGATGTATGCGTGACAAGGCATCTTCGTGTTTCCCCGATACAAATGAAAGGACAGCCTTAACAAGTAATAGATGGATGTTATCATTCGGGTTGCAATTGTGGAAGGCGATGTCAAATTCCTGCAGCGCAAGCTCATGTTTTCCTTGGCCGATAAGACAGAGGGCAATCGCGATATAGGCGACAGAAGACGAGTTGATACACAGAGACTCATTAGCATCTGCGAGTGCTGAGTCCCATTCACACAGGCGAGTTCGTACGAGTGAGCGATTCGCAAGTGCATGTGTACGGTACTTGGGAATAGTGGTGTGTGTGATTTCTTCTGATAGAATTGTTTCTGTGTTGGACAGGTTTGCCTGACTCCACGACTCAAGCACCGGCTCAGTCATAAGCATGAGTGGCGGCTGAGAGAGTGGCTGGCGAAGGGGACCCAGACAAAGTCGATGAAATCATTAGGAACGTCCGAGACGGAAGTGAAACCCGTCTACATAAGCCTGTAAGTAATTTGGTGGAAGGACTTGGGTGAGATCATGAATTGTGATTTGGTTAACTTGTGCGCACGCAAGGCGCGTGTCATCGGGAGAGAGAGAGAAGCAGCGGATCGTTGTGGTGAGTTCAAGAGGGGGGCCAATCTGTTTCTGCGAAAAAGCGTCCCAGAATGAGACAGAGGAACCGGTGGAACATGCTATGAATCTCCCGTTGGTTACGATAGATGTGTTAGATTCGGTCTTGGGTAGCGTCCACTGTAAGCGCGAGGAATTGGAAAGGTCGAGACGGGTAATTTTGCCTGGAGATGTAACAAATAGGTACTGCTCATCAGCAGACCAGCTAAGCGGTGTAATTGGGGATGTCTTGACTTCGACTGGGATATCGAAAAGGATGTTCCCGTTGTGGACGTCATACACGCGGACAGAGGCCACACCGCGAGTAGCAGTAGCAATTCGATCGCCAGTAGGTGAGAATCTGACATCGTAGACCCGATCATCATGCCGCAATGGTGAGATGAGAGAATTGCCATTCGTTATGCCAAAGATACGGGCGGTCTGGTCGTCAGACCCGGAGGCAATTCGGGTCGAGTCGCTGGAGACGTCAACCGCATTCACATTGCCAGAGTGATCTGAAATTTCTAAGACTTTTTGGTGAGTCGACGCCGCCCAGACAATCACCCTTTGTCCCCAGTCCCCGGTCACTATCCATCGGCCATCTGGAGAGACAGCAACGCTGTAGATTTTGCCTCTTGCTTCCATTTTCGGTGGTACCTCTTGCCCATCTTCCACCCGCCACTTGTGAAGCGTATTTCCAAAGCCTCTCCCGAAAATGTGTCTCCCGTCAGCTGAAAAGACGACTTCATTTATTACATTTTGAGCTTGGAGTTCAATTCGTTTGTGAGCGTCAACTACTTCTGGCATCTTCAATAATCAACGACTCATCGAGCGTCCTATTAGTACTCGTACGCGTAGTAGTGGTGACCGTGAAAGTAACAGCAGTGTGCACGCCCCAGTTCTCACGACCACCATCACCTCGTGTTCGAACATCGAATCAGTAACATACAAGAGCGTTACAGCAAGAAATGAGAAAGCCAAAACATAAAAAATATGTACTATGCACCAGGCGTAAAGAATTCAACCAAAGGAACCGCGCGTATATACTTGATGGATCACAATACCTCCAGGGCTTCTACACGAAGGTCCTTTGGAACCTTGGATCCAAGTCCAGGTACAACGATTTCCTGATCAGCAGCAACGCGCTTGAAGGACCTATCTAGACGCCGCAAGAGCAACAATGCAGCGAATGGTTGCCCGAGACGAGCAATGAGCTGCAATGCTTTGCTGTAGTCGTCCGACGGAACCACGCCGGAAATGGCTTCGATAGTAAGCGATACACGAACCAAGTCCTCCTCAGTGTCTGCTTTTCCATCCGAGTCTTCATTAGAACCTTTCTCCGACTCTGTAACTTCTTCTGCGTTGGAGTCTCCAGAAGGACCTCCGAGATCATGAATCCATGGGTTCACGAATACTAGATTTCGCGGCTCCTTCAGTGGGAGAAGATCAGTCGCCTTGAACTCGATATCACCGATCCCAAAGACCCTTGCATGGTAAACATCCTGTTCATCCTTGCTGAGGCTCTTCACAGGGAATACAATGCAGGGCAGATGTAAGCGAGAATTGGTGAAGCGCACTGGCCGAGGACCTGTCACCCGACCGTAAAGAATGCCTGCCTCTACTGGCGAAAACGACTTCCGGAGGTCCGCAATACGAGTTTTTATCACGGCTTCTTCTATAATCTGTGATGTGAATGGCGTTTGGACGTAAGCATCGGGGGAGGCAGGGAGACAGCTATGACGTGAAGAAGATCTTCCCGTCCAGGCGAGCATTGTCGGATCCCCTGAGCGAGTTACGATCCCCTCCAGAATACGACCATGGGCGGCTTCTTTTTCATCTTCGGCCATGGAGTCGACCATCCTTGAAAGGGTCTTACTGACCTCTTTTACGCTTCCAGCGAAATACAAGTTCTCGCACAGTTGCTTCCAAGCTGAGGCACGGAGATCTTCAAATGACCAACCAAAGATAAGAGAAATGGCCACCAAATGACCTCGCTCCTCAGGTGATGTTATAGACTTTGCCTGCTCAAATGTTTGAACCGCCAGCTCGAGGTCTCCTTTCTTCATATACATATTCCCCAAAATCTGATAGTAAGACTTTGGACTCAGACTTGCGGTTGCGATCAAGCCATTGAGACGCGATATGGCACCATAATACTTCCCACAGACAAACAAAACGGTCGCCTTGACGAGTAAGAGGAATCTATTCTCTCCTTGATCACAGTCATGGAAGACGTAGTCGAATACTTCCAATCCCAAATCTTGTTCCCTCTTTCCGATGAGCGTCAGCGCTTTTGCGATGTAGCCTATGGGCGAGGGTTTGATCTTGAGAGACTCATTCACGTCATCCATCGCAACGTCCCATTGGTTAAATTGGGCTCGTATAAGAGCACGATTAGCAAGGGTGTGGGTTGGGGACCTCGCTTTTCGAAATCTCTTCCGACAAAACTGCTTCGCTCTTGGCGGAACCATCTCGCATCCACGATTCTTGAGCCAAGTCACTCAGATGCATGAGCGGTATCTGCGTAACGTACGATGCAGAACATTAGATCCCGGTCCAGAGAAACCAGCACCAAGGACCATTGGTTCATAGTGAAAACGGTCAACCTGTGTGAATGTCATCAAGCAACAAAGCACGCACGATATCTGTAAAGTAAACCTGTGGAATTATGCTGCTCAAGCTGTGAATTGTGATGACACTCTCGTGTGCACATGCTAGATGCGTCCCGTCAAATGACATGGAATTTAAAACAATGCGAGGAGTTCCAGGGTGTTCAATGAGATCACTGATCTGATCATGAGAAACAGTGTCCCAGAACGAGACTGAAGAACCCGAGGAGCACAAAATTAATCTTTTGGTGGCTAGAATGGATGCGCGAGCCTCGTTGTTCTGCGTTGACCATTCTGTGCGCAGTAGCGTCGAAATGTCAAAGTGGGTGATTTTGCCGGGCGAGGCAGCAAAGAGCCTCTGTCCATCTAGAGACCATGCGAATGGATTGACAGGGTAGGCTTTTACGTGGATAGGAATATCGAAGAGCTTTCCGCCAGAGCGAGCATCATAAATGTGGACAGAGGGGCGGTCATAGGTGGCGGTCGCAACTCGACTGTCATCAGGGGAGAACTTCACTCCGGCAACGATATTATCATGGTACAAGGGACCAACCATGCACCTGACAGATGCGAGGTTAGGTTAAAGATGCGAGAAGTCTTGTCCGTTCCTCCAGAGGCGACTCGAATCGAGTCGCTCGAGATGTCCACCGCAACCACACTACCACTGTGCCCTGTAATCTCCCTTACTTTCTCCGATCCATCGCCCGTCCTTGGACACCGCTAGAGCATAGACAACTCCGCTCACTCTCATCGGCTGCCCCACTTCCACCCCACCTTGAATGCTCCATCGACGAATAGCCCCTTCGTTTCCTCCGCCGACTACATACCGTCCATCTGTTGAATGTTCTCATAATAGATTATACGTGAGACAGTAGTTTACCATATCCGTGTACACTACTTAGTTCATACTCAGTTCGTCTGAGTTTAAATAGCTCTTTTACTGCTACTACATCAGTGAACACTAAGCCCTACAACTAAGTAAGTAAGCTACTTCCTCTGTGTAGCTGAGGTAGCAGGGGCTTCTGCCCCTGCACCTCCTGTTGTCTGCTCTAGTTTCAACAGGTTATGAGCCCTGCTAGCTGTTACAAATGGTACAGTTCTTACCTTTCTTCTCCTACACTTTTACTTACTTCACTACGTTTCAGTTTCATTTTGGACTTAGTCGAATTTCTTGTACAATAGTCACATGACTGATCACGTGATCTGATCACATGACCTAGTCACGTGACACGGACTACTCTTTCCGCTTAGTCATATATGCTTACTCTTGCTTACTCATTCTTGCTTACCTTTTCTTACTAAGGCTGCTGCGCCGCAGTCAGCATTACTCAGCATTACTCATCCTTTCTATTGTTCTTACTCAGCTACTGCGCATTGCTGTGCGCTCTACTTTTGCTATTGGCTAGTATTTAAGGTTCATACCAAATAGGTACAAACACACCAATAGTATATAAGCCAGGAGTCTGAAGGGCATCCCCCTCAGTCTTGTTCCCCTGGAGTTCTCCTCATAAGCTCTCCTGCAGCCTGACTATCTAATTGTTCTAGCAAAGCACTCTAAGCTACAGGTGAGTAAGTGAGTGTTTCATTAGAACAAGACTATACTAACCTTCCCTTTGCAGATTAGCTACCTGCAAAGCCAAGTCAACTTGATCTAGTTCTTGAAGAGAGTAAACCGTACTCAATCGATAACAAGTAAGAACCTTCCCATAGAAAGGGTTAAGGGCGATAACTAATAGGAATAACTAGTGTCTTATATCCCACCTATCGACTACTTCCCAGAGTTTCTCACCGAGGAAGAACGTGCAGCACGCCTTCTAGTTCCAATTGTCCCACCTCCTCGCCCTTATAGTCCTACTTTAAGCGAGATCGAAAATCTCCTCTACCCGTCTCGCTCCCCTAGCCCCGTCCAAGTCTCTGTCGGACCAAACAGACTCATTCTACCACCACTCCCAGACATTGACCCAAACGACCACCCTATCCTTCTCCAACCCGACTCTCCACTCTCGCGTTCTCCTAGTCCCGCCATCAGCGACGTCGAACCTTACGACAGGTTCAACCCACAGAATCTCCAAGAATTTTTAAATACTCGCGTAAGCTTCTCGCTACCAGACAAGAGACCCAAGCTTACCAACCCTCGCCAGAACCCGCTCAACCCAGAAGCCGAGCAGTATCTCCCAGAGTACAGAGAACGTACTCTAAACTCCGAACCAACCCCGCCTCTCCCCGAACCCGTCAATTGGGCTCCCCTAGGCCCCCGATTCCAACGGGCGAATCTCCGACCGATTCGTCCTTTCTCAGTCGAATCCAAGATCAATTTTATAAGGTACTATTTCCAACACGTCGCGCCCAACACTCCACCAGCTGACCGTTGGCGTCTATCTCGATATTTTCTCAGAGCAACACCAGACCAGATTATTGGCCAAAGACCTGTCCCTGAGGCTAGCGGATCGCGAAATCATCTTCCACCAGAACGGAGTGAGATTAGAAAGGCTAGAAAGAAAAGGGGTGTACATAGAAAGGATAATACCTATAAAAGTAATATTCCTCGCTCTCGCCTCCCTAGGGTACCAACTAGGATTAGGCTATTGGTCCCTCTCATTCCTCCTCACCGCGGCCTTCCTTACCTTAGGCCAACAAGTGTTCTTAGGCGACCTTAACGGTTCTGCAGAAATTACTTATACCTTGTATAAAATTCATCCGGTTGTCCCACCTCAGGACTTGAACCAAGAGTCAGAGTCAGAAGAAGAAGAAGAAGAAGAAGTTATACCAGTTAGAGTTAGGCCTCCCACTCCTACTTACCCAAGAGAAATAAGGCCTCCCACTCCCCCTAATCAAAGTCAAATTTCTCCTCCTCATTCACAAAGAGCAGAATCAGAAACGTCAGAACCCTCGATTTTCCCTTCTGCACGTAATTTTCCCCGGATAAACCAATTTTCCGTTTACGGTATCTCAGTCGCCGATCGCTCTGCACCGCCTCCTTACCAAAGAAGGAATCCCATCGCTGAAACTCCAGACTCGCAATCAGAAAACTAGTCAAACATGTCTCACGGAACAGACGTAGCCGACCTCATTGACGCGCTTAATGCGCTAACTTTAGAACAATCAGCGGCTAATACCGAAAAGAAGAAAGACGTAACCAAGAAGATAGCTGATCCAGGTTATTGGGATGGAAGCCGTCCATCTTTCCGCCTATGGTGGCTAAGAATAAAGTTATGGGCAAATCAACAACATTGGGAAACCAATCAGCTCCGCACCGTGGCAATTCTCTCACGGATGAATGGAAAAGCCTCTAGATTCGCACTCCTAACATTGGAAGCATGTGAAAGAAACGAGAATATTCCCACAGGAACACCCCCAATCATCCCAGGAGATAGAGCATGGTTAACGTTAACAGAACTAGAAACCAAAGTCAAAGAATTCTTCCAAATAGACGTTCTTGCACACGAAAGCTTGAAGAAATTGGAATCTCTCAAACAAGGATCTATGGACATTCATTTATTCTCACAACTCTTCAGTATTCTCTTCCGAGAATCGGGAATCTCCGAAGAGCACGGTTTAAACATTCTAAAGAAAGCAGTCGACTTCCGCATTTATCAACAACAGATTCTAAATATGACAGAAGCTAAAACGGTACAAGAGCTTCTGAGTAACTATGTGGATATCGGCAGAACATATGAACGAATGAAGCTAGAACGCTCCACCGGAAACCCGTTCCGCTCTAATTTTGGAAATTCATCATACCCGTCCAGTTCACGCTCACCACCTCAGCCGAAGTTTACCGAATACGGCTTGCAACCAGGTCGAGGCGCACCCATGGACATTGGTGCCGCAAATAGACCTCCCCTAAGAGGCAAATGTTTTAATTGTCTTGGTCCACACCTCGCACGCGATTGCAAGAAACCCTCCACACGTTGTCGAAGCTGTGGTTGGTCACGAGGTGAACACAAGAACAATTGCAGAAACTACAAGGGAAAGAGCACACGCCAAGCTCGAACCTTGAACACAGACCCTGAAGAATCTCACGAAGCAGAAATAGAATTCGATGAGATGAAGGCCTCCTTCTTGGAGATAGAACCAGAAGGAAAGGGAAAAGCCAAAGCGGTCTAGACGAACTGGGTGTCCAGATCGCTAAACCCAACAAGAAACAATCTAATAATAGTCTAACGGGGTCTCATTCAAGTGAGCTCGGCCGGGACTTGAAACCGGTGCTTAATTCCGTTAACACAATAGACAACAAAATCCCAGAACAGATTCGTATTCGTGGAAACAATTCCAGAGATATCACACTATCCATCAGCATAGCGCCTATCAATAGCAAACGGTTCATATCCACAGAAGCCCTGCTGGACTCAGGTGCCAATACGATTTTCATAGACCAATCTTGGGCCGAAAGGCACAAGTTACCCTTGTTACCCCTTCGTCACCGCTTACCGGTGTACAATGTCAACGGATCTAGGAACTCCGCCGGAGACATCACACACTATGCGGAAATAATCATAGATTACCAAGGTCATCGCGAGAAGACCACGGCTGAAATAACCAATCTCGGAAAGAACCAGGTTATTCTAGGATACACATGGCTAAAGAACCATAATCCAGAAATAGATTGGTCACAAGGCAAAGTTCTCATGACACGCTGCCCAAGCACTTGTCAAAACCTTCAAAATCTTAGGGTTAAGCCTTCCTTCTCACGGTACATAGAAGAACAAGAACGTGTCGCGTTTGATCATGTAT